>DWJZ01003076.1:0-17852 GCA_018249125.1 Asbolis capucinus
TAACGATTGCTATCGATAATAAACGTGTTCGCCAGCTTTACGTGCTCTCTGAAGTACGAAAGCGCTCATGTAATTTTTGCCACTAGCGGTCACCCATCCACCTACCGACCGCGCCCGCTGTTGCTTAACTTCTCCGATCACTTATGATGAGGGAATTGCCAGGCTATGAAAGGCACTATTCATTGTATTCATAACTAGAAACTCCCTCCCTTCGGAAAAATTGTTTATCAGACAAAAGTAGTTATTGTGATTAACTGAAACACACAAATGGTATCACGGACTTATTTGTATATATTCATGTCTTCTATGAAACTGTACGCTAAATAAGGGTTTTTTTACGCTACCGAAATTTTCCTATGGACATCTAAAGTTTTTGAAAATTATGTTATTGCCTTTGTTTATCAGGAATAACGTGGGATCTTACGAGTGAAAGATTTTTTCAAATCGGCCAGTTAGTTTCCGAACCTATTCACCTCAAACAAACAAATAAGTTTATCCTATTCATAATATTAATATTTATATATATTATAGTCAAATATTTTATTTCATGCACTCGTACGGTTATTGCTTGTGGTTAGATATTATTTTAAGTTTTATTATTTTACATCTACATATAGATTTTATTTCCAAGAAGTTTTGTGTGAAAGTAAATACTAGTAGTAACACTGGAATTATTATTAATACTACAAGCGTCTGTTAAAATAAATAATAAGTTTTTTTTTCTCCACACGAACGTAGTATAAAGCTACAGTCGAGAGATTTTGCCGATATCTGTACAAAAAAGTACGGATTACCTTAACAGGTAAAATGGTGCCCAACTTTCTACCATAAAACTTTCATGCTAAATTACACATTGATAGCACTAAAGACTGCGCTACAGACAGAAGGATATTATTATAGTTTCGTAATATCCGTCCGTAACGAGTTTGCTGTTGAATCCTAAAATGATATTAAATGATTATAAGGCTGACATTTAGAATCCAGGTCTTTTTTGTTAATAACAATGTGTTACATTGATTTAAATGTTATCAGCAGGATGAGGATGTTATTAATGTTAATTGTTACATTATTTTTATTTACAGGATGTGCCGGACAGTGCTTTGTCCAGCAGCTACAGTCGAGGCCTGCATCATGAGCACCCAGGTATGACGTCATCAAAACCTGTCCATATACTATAATTATGACGCGTCGTCTTCCCGAGAAGAGACATTATCTTCGAAAGCGTAACCTCATTTTGATGTCACGTATTAAAAACGAGAATTTCGACTCTGTGTATTAGGAAATAGAACTGAAATTTTATTTAGATAGTATTTGTAGATGTAATTGACCACCATTTTGAAATTTAAATGCAAAGATTTTGAGACGTTTTTGACTACAGACATGAAAACATAATGGAAAAGTGCCCCTATCGCTCTATAAAATTAATTTTCGGTATATTTTATTGTTATTTATCCAAATAGAGGATAAGATTAAGTAGAAATATGTATAATACATGCTTTCTTCAAACTAAATCAGATCAAAACATAGGTATTTAAAACCAGTGACTTATGCATGTGTAATATTTACCTAAGAGAGTATACGAGTACGTAATATTCATCGATTCTAAGATCAAGCCTTTGTAAACATGACTCATACATTTCATCTTAAAATCATTTTTGGCTTCTCACATGACTTCAGCCTTTCTTGGTATCCCAGGCTACTCCATCCACGATCATGAGGAACATCCGCCCATCTATGGTTACGAATACCACGTACCAGTTCCAGTTCATCATGGCTTTGATCATCACGTGCCTGATCACTATCACGGATACGATAATCATCACGGTATAAACTATCATCATAAACATTATGATCATGTAAGTAACAAGTACATTTTGGACTGCTTTTCTGGAATGTATTAAAAAGCCAAGGCACACTAAAGGTGACCTTTGACCAACGTTTTTTTCCGTTATGCCTTAAGTAGAAAATCAAGCAGACGTGTCACCTAATAAGTAATGATCCGGTAAGTGAGTATTCAATATTAAGGCTCATTTAGCAATGTCAAAAAAATAACAAGACATTGCCGTCTAAAAGAAAGCGATGGAACAGCTTCTTGACGCACATGCTGGAGACGTTTTCGTAATCTTTTAATTTATGCTGATACTAACAATTTGATCCTGCAATTTTATCTATGTATAATTTCCGTCAGTTCTTAAGTCGTATCAAAATAATTCCTCTTGTTCAAAGCCCCAAAGGAAAGGATATAATTACAATAAAATATAAAATAGGCATCTCTGTAACAATTTCAAGTTCTTTGACTCTTAAAGATTTTGGTAAGGTTGTATTTGTAGCTAGAATGTCAATATACTATAGCCATATAGAAGAGTATAATACACCATAGGGTACTCTATAATGAGAACTGTCGATTTCTGTTATTCTTTACGTAACTTATTTTCATTGATTCGGAGACGTCTACATATCAATACTAGGTTCGTTCGGTAGATGTCTCTAACTTAAGCAAACACCTTCTGTCAATCGAGGGCATTATTTACAAACAAACGATCATCTGATCGACTATAAACTTTTCCTATGATAACATTGACATGTGATAATAAAACAGTGTTCATTCAAAATAATAGTTCATGCTCGGTTAGGAGAACGGTCAGTATGTTAACATTTAGCTATCATAGATTCTATAAAATGGTCGTCTTCTAGTAATACCATTTCCATTACAGTGAATCTTTGACGATAACTAAAACTTACTTTTGGGGAGCTTCTGTTTGGATTGATGATTTATTTTAAATCAATCCAGGTGTACGTTGGTATTAGGGTTTCACAGGTTACTAATAAAAGGAAATCACTCACATGTAATCATTATATTAAAATTAAATCATCATCATCTAAAGACTGCTACTGACGATTTGCCAATCAATTTTACTGCCCAAAGTTGTTCAAACTGTATACTAATTTGACCCTTTTAATTCGATCGTTAATTGCTAAAATACGAGTTGTAAATACATCAATTATTGCAAAAATAAAAATGATGTCTAATAGGTACTTTTTTCTTACTCAGGGATTAGCAGCAAAGGCGTTTTTGTGGCCGATAGCTGGAATAGCTCTGCTTGGCGCTGCAGCGGCTCTTGTAACCAATCCTGTGTTACTACAGCTGGGTGTGGTATCAGGTCGAAGAAAGAGGCGTGATACTGAAGAAACTTTCGATATGACATTAGATCCGGAACTCGATTGGTTGAATGTCGAACAGGAAGAAGTCCATGGAGGATCAAAATTAAACGGACAAGTAAATAAGGGTGAGATTATTCATTCAGATGAAGTATACTTAGCTCACAACATTAAGTCTCATACAGAATTAAAACCTGGAGAACCCGTAAAGAGGTATTCTGTGAAACGAGAGGCATTGTTTAAAGAGTTACGAGAGCATCCAGCAGTACAATCACCCGATGAAATAGCGGTGGATAATTCAAGACGATTTTCTAGTAAGAAATACATAAACAAGAATAAACTTATACCTGTACCGCTTCTATTAAAATATAATTAATAATAAGTTCTTAAATAAAAACTTTACTCTAGTTGTTACAAGTTAGTACATGTATATATTTTTATAAATAAATACACTTCGCTAATTAAAACCACACGTTTATTAGACGATATTTCTGTACTTACCAGCTAGTTAGTGGTGCGAAACAATTATGTTGATTTATTTACAAAAAACACAAAACAGTTAACACAAACATAACCACTTGTACTATCTGCCACTAATCACAAACTTATTATAATACACTGCACTCATGCACCACGGCATTCACGATCGCATAACGCTCGCAACAAACACAAACAGATACTGTTATTGACAAAACAAAATTTGATCCATCAAATTGTTAAAACGTCATCGTATCGGAGTGAAGTTGTATAGTACAAGTTGAACCGAGAAACTCGATCGACGAGGCGGCATTGAATGAAGTTGGTTATCTATCGATCCTTCATTGTGTGCGTGCGCAGGAGCAGGGGTGGTTGAAACTTGCTCGGGTGAGCGTGTGTGAATGACACGAGCCGTACCTACGAGGGAGTACACACACGTGACGATGAAAGATTTAGGAAGTTTGTTTGTGTGAGTTCATTTGTCGGATGTGGTTTGTCGAAGGGTAATATTTTGGCCTATCCTTCTAATCTTGATTATTCAACTGTATAACTATTTTCATAGTTATTATTATTTAGCAGAGCCAGATTTTATTATTTTCGTTAGGTAAGTAAATCAAATAATGTGCTTTAATGCCTTAATCCTATTAGACATGTCATCCTATATCTAGAAAAATTTGGTAGTGTAGCCTTATTTATCCACTACTTCTTTTTAATACCGTAGTATTACGTTGCTTGGAAGATAAAGCAACATTTTGTATTTTTTTATTATTATTAATCGTGGACTAGTAGAAAGTTATCGTAAACAATAATATTATTTTGATGTCCCGTGTCCCGTGCCCCGTGCCCCCTGCACCACGGCGTGACCCACTTGTCATGTTGATGTTTAAGTAATTGTTTAAAAGTATTATCAAATTAAATAAATATTTGATACGTCGTCGTAGCATGTGACTTGATACCTAATCACCTCAGGGCATGACATACCGAGAAGTAAATTGAGAACGAATAAATGCAGCATTAGTACTTGTATAGGAAATATATACTTAGAAAATATTTGTATTTTTATTTATTATTTATACTTCACCTACTCATACAAATATTGCATAATTAAAAGGCGGACTTAATGCTAAAGACATTCTCTGCCAGTCAACCTTTTTAAATTCAATATTTGTTGTATGTTTGTAATGAATGCACTCAAAAAGTACGGATCTGATTTTTAAAAAAAAAATAACAATTAGAATGCTGCATTATTACTAAGTGTCATATGATATATAAATATCTAGAAAAAATAGTATAATATATAAAAATAATAAAATTATAAACCTGCGGGCGCTCGAGCTCGGGTGGCGGGCGCGTGGTAAGCGGGGTACGGGGCATATGAAAATGTATTAAATTAACCGTGTCATACATTCGCAAGTTATTCACATATGGCATAGGGTAGCATTTTGACCACCAGCCACCACCGCGACAACGCTGACGCAATTGCGGGCAAAAGCTAGTAGTTAATATGACGAGAAGAATAGTTTTCATCCAGCCTTTTTCCGAGGCCAAGTCAGGGCAATTTCTAGTTATAAATAAACCATGATGTATACGTGTACTTTAACGACGTCCTATTCGTCGTGTTCCGGCTGAAGGCTAGAGAGCCAGTTCTCCTCTTCTTCTCCCCGAAACTCTTCATTCAACCTCCTTCCCATTCTTCTCCTGCCAGCCGTCCTGAAGACATTGTTGGTGTATCTGGGGTCAGTTGTCGTTATTGATCCCAGATGCATTAGCTGTGTACCGTTTTCCTTGTTTATTTTTGTTCCCCGCGTGTCTATTACTTCCTTCCTGGCAGGCAATGTAACGCCCCAGGCTGGTGTTATTAATGTCTATGGGCGTCGGTGATCCCTTATCATCAGGTACCTTTCTGCTCGTTACCTGCTTGTCACGTTAAAAAACGTTTTGCTTTGTCGAAGCCGTATTGGGGCGGCTTAGAACACAAACCCTAAACCCATGCTGGCCTAGGGTGTGTCAAAAGGCGTACAGAAGTCAGCTGCAGCATACGATGGGCTGCCACGGTCGCTCCTACCCTGCCTTGTGTATGTGTGTACCAATTTTCATAGAATGTTTAGTATTTTAGGTGTAAGAAGGCAAAACGTTAAGCACGTAAAATCATACACACAGATCTAGGCAGAGAATTTCGATCGCATTAGTAATAATTACTAGCTTTTTCCCGCGACTACGTTCGTGTCGTACACCCCCCTTTAGGTAAATGGTCAACCTAAAAATCGAAAGCTCTTTCACCGCCCGAAAGCCTCCATCATGTCTTAAGCGATTCAATCTAAATGGTAACAACACGGCATTACGTCTCTCCTAAGCACGGAAGCGGTCATGAATTTTTTTGCCACTTGCCACTTTCGACTACGCCAGCTGTTGCATAACTTAATCGAGAAAATCGAGACATCGGTCTATGAACGCTTCACACCAAACAATAATCGTTAAAATCTCAACACAGCATTTACAGAACTATATAGTTTTTTGTCTGAAAAGTTTCCACAACAAGAGCCATCTGGAGTCATTAGATTGAACTATTTCTTTGAAAGGTATAGGTTACGAGCTAGTTAATGAAATGCATGGTCCTATGTGAAGGAGGTACGGTAATATTAACAGAGATGGCGCTGAACCCTTACAGAATGTATCATCATTACCAGTCATTAGATGGCTCTGCTTCAATACTAAACAGATTGACTGAACGTCCAGTCACGGATATGATAACGCCGATGAACTACCTTCATTTCAGCTTTTATAAAATAATTTTAAATGATAGAGAAGATCAACGCCTGTCGGGTCAACCAGAAAATTATTGAATTTACTATAAAAAAGCACAGATACACTTTTCGTGACAGTTACTTATAAACAAAAAATAAAACAAAATTTAATCCAGCGTGAACTCTTTATTCCTAAAAACCTGTAAAGTCATTTCATTATTTTATTGTGCCTATATTCTTATGAACCTTTTTATATATATCTTTCTTTTTTGTAAGCAGTGATGAAAACGGCTTAACAGTTATTTTACTTTAAATGGTGAAGCCAAGCTGAAAAAAATATAAAACAATTACAAATTAAATTCAGCATAAGGAAAGTTATTAAACACCTTTTTTTTGTATAAAAACACGATGCAAGTGAAACTTTTTCCAGCTTCTATATGCTAACGTGAAATCTTTCAGAAAAATGATATCATCCATCCGTAACAATGTCATAAATATATGTCCACGTACACATTTTTTTTATATTCAATAAGTTAGTGCCTGACTACGAAACCACCTGATGGTAAGTGGAGACGTAGTCTATGATAGTAAAGTTCACTGACTTAGTAAAAGCCTCAATCTTTACTTGAAGACATTAATTTTTTATTGTAATTGTCATCTTATTGTAATCCACAAGTCTGTTGGTCTATTGGTCAGTCAATCGGGCGCAGGCCGAGGGCTCGAGCCCCGCTCACTTTTCCATGATGAGCAAGATAAGATAGGACAGGGATAGAATATAGTTTACTTTTAGTAAAATGTGTAGGAGACTTCAAGGGAAGAGTGAATTGTATATGTCTATGTATAAGTTAGTTTACCCAACATCTTACCTTTGGAGCAGTTTCTACAACACATACGAACATAACACCAGCTCTCTCACATCCTTTCTTCCCATCAGACACTTTGTGGTCATTCGCTGAAATAGGACAATGATATTTGCAAATTAACTTAAATAAACAGTCCCCTAATGGTTTAAACATTGGTCTCTCAGAAGCTCCTGTGTTCAAATCCTGAACGTGCCATTCTATTTCAACAAACGTATATTAATGCGGACAATGTTTTGTGTTAAATTTTTATGGGAGGCTACATCTGGTACATTATTGATCGTAGCTGAGGGAGAAAGAAGAAGAGAACAATAGGTTACCTTTCTTAATGCAGATTTCAGCAAGTTTCTTGCCGTTTTTGATAGCCTCCTCGTCTCCCATCTTGGTCCGCTCTGCAACCTGATATCCCTTGTCTAAATCAAACATCCCATCTTCATTCATCTAAAAATATTTTTTTATTATATCAAAAAATAATAATAAATATTTTAGGACAACTCACACACGGCCGTCGGATCCCAAACTAAGCATTTGTTCTCTGTTGATCAGACAACTGATACACATACAATATATATACATTGTAAAATACATACTTGTATATGTAGATATTTTTGTTACACCCCGACACAGAACAAACATTCCTGCACATCACAGAAAAGTTTGTTCTGGCTAGGTAGGGTTGGGTGGATCGAATCCACGACCTCAGGCCTAACAGTCAGGTTCCCTAACCACTAGTCCAAGAACACAAATTAAAAACATGATTTTTAGCTGCCCATACAGAAATCCGTTTTTCGTATAAAGCTATCTCTTTTACCTTCGACCGATATATTACGAAGTCGATATTTTTCGACTTCGAACTCAAGCCACCACATTGACTGATGAACATTCATACAGAGACAGCACAGAACTTATGCTGATAAGCTGTAAAAATGATGACATGTAAGTATGAATGTTCGTCGTCATCGAATATAAAACGATAAAACGGTGTACGGATCAAATAGCTTATATCATGCTCATAAAATCACGACAAAAAGCTCGTTGTCGTATCAGTTAAAAAGAGTATTTTTCTCCTTGATACATCTTAGTGGGGAGGTTGCGTTTCGTCTCGTCCTTAATCGTTCGTACCGCGAAGGAGTGGAATAAGTTGTCCGCGTCGGTATTCCCGTTTCACTATAACGTAAATATCTTCAAGTGAAGAGTGATATGACTTTTATTAAGTTAGTGCGTTTTACCAACAAAACTACATCGCCACTTGCCATCAGGTAGTTTTGTAGTCAAGGGCTAACTTATTGAATATAGAAATTAATAATAAAATTCTACGTTCGCGTCCGTAATGACGTATTGTCGCAAAATGTAATGACAAGTGCAGGTCAAAGGATTTATCTCGCAAATTATCTCACGGTTCCAATTTTCCTGTAAGTACAAGCCAGGAGACACTTAGGTCCTTCAGATTTGGGCAGCACGTAGGAGTTCAGCTTCAGTATATCGCTCATCTCTACAGGATAATCCTTCGAGCAAACCATTGTAATTTTAATAAATTCTGCCTTCGCCTCGGCATCTGTCATCGCCTGTACCAATATAAAAAGTATACAATAATAAGTACGTATAAGATATAAGAGAAGATCAAGCGGCCGAAAAAGTCCAGCCGCAGCTCGCGCAGTCGGTGTTTGACCGGCACTCACTGCAAGAGTGCTTCCGTGCTTCAGGCACGTAAAGCCGTCGGTTCCCGTTGTTATCGTTAAATAGCACGACTGCTATTTAAGCCATTTTAAGCTAACTTAACAATTTAAGCCATGACGGAGATTTTCGGGCGGCATAAAAACTTCCGATACTTGAGTTACTAACCCCTCAACAAATTCGTATTGGAACAGCGTGGTGGAATATGCTCTAGGCTACCGTAGTATGAGGGTACCCGTGCTCTCTATGGGTTGAACCATTCACGACTAGTATAGTTTAACTCGATTATTGTAATTTATACCGATACTTCGACCCAATTGATTATACCCATTGAATTTGGGTCAAAATTATAAAACAATAATTTTAAATACTCGTAGCAGTAAAAAATTTTATACGACGTTCAAGTTTTATAGGAAGAATCATAATGAAAAATAAATTAATTAAAAATAAATTCATACCGAAACCGAGGCTATGAAAAGCAGGCAACAATATATAATCCACATTTTTTTTTCTTTTGAACCAATAGTTGGAAAATTGAAAAGTATAATGTGTGCTCAAAAACTGTGCACCTTTTATATATTCAAAACATAATTAAATGAATAGTGGTTCCATTATTTTTATCAGAATCATCATCAATTTTATTTTCCTAAACAACTTTGGCCTCCTGGTTTTGGTTCTTTATTTGGTATTACAACAATTAACATAAATATCTTGAGTTTTCGAATTAGATAAAAATACAAAAACCTTATTTTGATTAAAGGTACCGTTTTTTATACATGAAAGCAAAAATATGCGTGAGATTTAAAAAAAATTCTAGAAATTTTTATTTGCAATAAATTTATATGGTTAAGAGGGTGAATTTTTAATTAACATTCATCAAGATATTATGCTCTTATGCATTACTTTTATGGTTATGCAACATTTTGCACATACTCCCTGTATAATCTAGCTGCTTCAGAAGCAAATTTCCTTGAAAACTGATTTTAGCAAAGATAGCCCCTTAAGTACTACTTTTTTAATCAATCAGATTTTTTTTACCTATTTAGGCACCATGGAGTCATCTGTATAGATTTTTAATTTAAAGTTGAAATTTTAAATTACAGAACAAAGAATGTAAATTTTTCACTTTGCACCTAATTTTCATTGTTTCCATCAAAAGTGAAGAAGTCGATTCTTTTAAGCATAAAAGTACAACTCATGGCGACTCAGTTACAAAAAAAATGAAAAAGATTTCTCCTTTAGTTTTTAGATTTTTTTTAATTGTTCAGGTCTTAATTCTCAAAAATACAGAAATAAACTCATAACTTGAAAACTAGGCAAAATGATAGAACATACATGGGGGTGATTTGATACCCCAAGGGGCACCCTATCACCGGATTTCCGCTTGACACTATATATTACCCATAATTAATGCAATTTCATAAACAAAATGCGATGGAATTATTTCATTTTGTCAAATCAATGTTTGCAATCTAAAAAAAACACGTAAATATTTTTAACAATAGCGAATAAAAATTCATAGTTCATTTCCCATAATTATTGTCTGATTGCAATCTGTTCGAGTAAATTACAATATACAGATATTTACTGATAATTATTATAATAAACACACATGAAGCGTTCATAGCTCTGCGGCGTAAAAGATAAGCAACAGCGGGCGCGGTCGGTAGGGGGATGAACCACGCATCGGAGGGCACGTGTACAGCCGGTCCCAGTCGTTACATAACAATCGTTAAGCCGTGTCGGAGGCCAAAACTTCAAAACTCTTAACACATGGGTGGCTCACTAACCCCAACACCCCACCCCCCTCCCAGTGTGGTGGAGTATATTTTGAGCCTCCCCAGTAAGAGTACAGACCCATGCTCGATATTGGGCAAATAATGAGTTGACATAGTAAGTATAAACTACGTATTAAGGCATTATATTGCAACGGCATTAGTCGATCGCAAATGATCGTCGAAGATCATCAAAGTTAAGCAACAGCTGGCACGATCGGTACAAACCTTGTGCCTCAGTAATGAGGAATAACATGCTCGGCAGTGAGCCATTAATAGGTTAAAGCTAAGAAAACACATAATTAATAGTTTCATCTATTTCTAGTCAAATCCTTATATTCTACAATGCTGCTAATAATGTACCACCGATGTTGGTTATAATATGCCCTGAGGTACTCCAAATCAGCTCACGAAATCAAACTAGAAAGAAAAGAAAACAATTCATTTAAAAACTGTCTTAAAATATAACTTACTCGTACCTACATACTACATACAACTACAAGTAATAAAATGAAAACATTATAAATTAAATACGCACTATTAAAAACAACTCAAAACTACTCGTCAGATGTCGCTGCAATTTAAATTGTCCTCATGACAAGCAACAGTTTTCGAAATCGTATTCTCGTATAATTGTACACATATTAATTTTAGTTTAATATCTCAAGACAACTCACGCGGCCATCTGATTCCAAACTAAGCATTAACTTCTTGTAATGTTCAGACAAACATACATATATGTATATTGAAATACATACTTAAATATGTAGATATTTTTATTACACTCAGACATAACAAACATCCAGCCCATCACAGAATAGTGTGTTTTGGTTGGGGATCGAAACCACGACCCCTAACACAGTGGCTAGTAGCTAAATCTGACTAGATTTAGTAATCACTAGACCAAGAGTCATTCATTATATTACCAATATTTTTTTAACAAATGTGCTGAAGTCGTTCACCATTGCTTCTTACTAAAGCACCTTTCCGAAACATTGGTTAACTCAAAAAACATTCATTAATATTACTTAAATGAATAAACGAATTTTGATTTGGTTAGATTAATCGTCCCTTACCTGTGTACCTTTTTCGATGCTACATTTTAACATTAGACCGGCCCGGTCACAGCCCTTGGCTCCGTCGGCCACTGGTTCTTCATTGACTGGACATAAAGAATGGTCATAACAAGGACATAATTGAAATCTGTATAAGTGGGCCCTTACATGTGATATTGAAGGTAACTAATCACCGCCAGAGTGGTAGCCAGCCTGACAGGCTGTACAAAAATGTGTATAATAATCTTTCTGCGTAGCCCTATCACTAAACAGCTGACTTCTATCTGTGTATTTACAATGAAGGGCTCACAGCCTGGTGACGTCTATCCTAAATGATCAGCTGAGTTGTCCAGCAACGGACAAAAGGTGCTGATAGGTGACAAAAACCTAAGCATTTCTATGCCTCGCCGGACAGATAAAGACACCGGTCTGGATTGTTATCGGTGGATAGCGATAGTAAAGTCATCGGAGGTCTTCGTTCGGCACAAGACCTTTCGACATTTGGGTTAGCCACTAACCTCGTCTCTAATCGACATTGGAGAAGCATGGTTGAAAAAAGACTCGTGCTCAGTCGTGGGCTCTTTAACGGGTGGAACTCCTAAAATGGACAAGTATATCATACCACTTTTGCAAGCATTGGCAAAATCATCTGCTTTCTTCTTTTCCACCTCGTTATCTGATAAATATGTTTCCGAAATGTTTTTTAAGCCTTCCTCCGATAGCTTGCCTTGATCATCCATCTGTAACGTTCAGAACAAACCAATTGGATTATCATGACTGAGATAAATGAATAAATGTTGAGTTTGAACTGATCGATGAATGAAAACAAGAAATCTTCTTTATGATACAAGCAAACAAACGAGCGGCTTGATCATCTGATATTAATAGATCACCGCCATGAATATAAGCAAGCTGGTGTGTCACCAATGTTTGAGCAAAACGAATATAATAGACCCCGAAAGGGATCTTATTGGAATATACGTGTGGGCGACGAAGAAAGAAGAGAAGCAGAAGCAAAGAGCATCACATCCCGACACTTACAACCTACGCTTCAGAACGGGAGATATTAGAATAATGTGAAGGAGGATGACTAAAGGACAGAGGGAAAAAGAGAAGACTGTTATTGTTATTGACGATTGTTATTAAATTAAGATGGAAGAAAAATAAAATAGAAAAAAATATAACTTCAAATTACATCGATAGCTCATAAAAGAAGAACATCATCAACATTGATTAAATACGCATTATTAGGGATCACTCATGAAATACTGGTCAGATATAAGTCCAATAGGACCACATAGTAAGCTCCAGCTTCCGAAATAAAAGGAATCATCAAAATCAGTAGGTACACCCACTTTAACTTTACCTAACGAACATAGAATTATTCCCGAAATAATTGTTTCCGTTGACGAAGTCATCAAGTGTGTATACCCGGCCAAATAAATCTACGAACCATGTACCATATAATTGAAAAACTCATTTGCTTGCGACCTTGGTTAATGTACACGTATGTATGCGTAACGTACAATTATTTATACATCCGACAAAAATAATTCCAAAAATTGAGACTGATTAGGGCATATATGGAAGAACAAGTCTGGACTTTATTTTAATAATACACCTTAGAATATTCATTTCTTTTTTACAGATAACCAATTTGAAGTTTCGCTAACCGCACCAAGTATACGGGTTTCTTAGCCGCGGTAAGCGTGTTATGGACAAGGTGTTGTAGATTTGGTACCGAGCTCAACGCGTGCCTCATTGTCTACTTCCTCCTTACTTGCCTGCTTTCAAGTTTTTTGGTTTTCAACCTTATTTCTAAGCCAGAAACATTAAGCCAAGACACGACATAGCATATTCAGGAATGCTTATCTGTAGGTCCGATATAGTTGAGCCCAAATGTAAATTAAAAGCTCTGTGGCAAAATTATGTTATATAATTTAGGAATACGCTTATATTCAATCAATGATACTCATACCATTCCTGCCTTTTTGTAGGCACATGCCAGAAAGCATTTAGCGTTTTGACTTTCAGGAACCTGTTTCTTCTTAAGTTGTTCTATATCAGATGCAGGCACTGGGAACTCTTTGACACAGTCCATAATAAATCCCACATATTTCTCCTTCAGGTCATCCAGTGGTGTAGACTGAATAGTTCCAGAAAATATTAAAGAAATATTATTTTGTTTTTTCATACCAAACAGTGAAGACATGCATAAATGAAATAAGATGTTTGTTATAAAAATTACTCCCATTCAATGAAAATAAATATTTGATTACCAGAAACTACTAGATAAATATGCTTCATTCATCCAAAAAAGAAAATAAAATTTCAAAATCGTTTTAATAATTCCAGAGATGCCTACTAACGAATTCAAAAACCTTACCTTTTTATTACACTACTAAATATGGAACTTTATTTAAATTGTATATTTATTAAAACATCCGAGATAAAAAATGAAGTCATAGGGAATATAAAGATAATTACCAACACTGAAGACGCAAGAATAATAACACAACAAAACGCTTGAACTGTGAAAGCAAGCATTCTGCGGGAACCACCTGGTACTGGGAACCACCGTCGTCAATAGGCTTTTTATATATAAATCATCTGCAACAGTTACGTGTGATACAATAACACGTTTATTATCACTTTTATAAACCATTTTTATTCTAGATAGTCATCAGTTTTTTCTAAAATTCAAGCAATAAGAACATTTAATACCTTGGAATACGGTCCATCATCCCAACACTGATCGAGTGTTAAATATACAAAGAGACGAATATGAGAGGATGTAACAACAGCAATATGTGTTTATAAAGCCGTGACTAATCATGTATGTGGAATCCCTACAAAATTACTATTGTTAAATTCGGATTAAATAAACGTTGTTTTGAAATCGAACTTTAGATTGTTAGACACTAACATAAAATGTATAATATTTCCTTAGTCATACGTCAGTAAAGTTCATTTAATATGCTCAATTTTGTTTCACTTGTTAACTTGTTTAACAATATTTCAAAAGACGCTAAAGGTATACCTTGGGTTGTTACAATGCTAATTCTAGTATTGTTAACTTTATGTATTCGTGTCCTCACATGACATACATTAAGAGGCAGTGCTCAGTGTAATTTCCCAAACTTCTGTCTGATAAGCTCTAATGACGGGGTAATGAACGAACAAACTGCATTCTCATATTCATTAATGACGAGATTTTTGTATAAAACGTGGTATTTGTCACATAAACACTCAAAAATTGTAAATATTTGCAACATTCCACTTGTCTTTAGAAGTGTAAAAATGCTTCGTTCAATAGTAATATTGTGGTGCTTATGTATGTTCAGTCTTACTCCATATTTGTCATCTGTAAGTATTTTTTTCTAGTTAAATTAACCAAATTTCTTTGCAAATATAGATACTGATTTTTAAATAAATTTTATCTTTTTAATTTGGTAACTACGTTTTACTGTACTCCCCGTTAATCACTGCCTCTAAATGAACTAAGATTCTTAAGTCTTTCAGTTATAAGATTGTCCTTATCTTTACTTTTAATACTTGTTGACCAGGCCATGACTGATGATCAAAAAGCTAAGATCCATGAGGAATTCCAAGCTCTGGGTATAAAATGTATAAAAGATCACGTTATTTCTGAAGATGACATCAAAGAGCTGCGAGCCCACAAACTAGCAACAGGAGAGAATGTACCTTGTTTCTTGGCATGTATGATGAAAACATCAGGAATCGTAAGTTCAAATAAATTAAAAAAAAATTTTGGAAATAGCAGAATAAAAATTCAAGTTCAATTCAACTACTTCAAAGATCATACATATGTAGAATAGAATAAAAAAGAAATTAAATTTTTGTCAAACAGTTTCAAAACATAAATTAAATTAAAAAGTCTTGTTACTTCATCCATCCATCCATCAGCCGTTGCTCGTCCCTGTTGGGAATAGGCCTGTCCTAATTTGTGCCACTCTGACCGGTCCTGAGCCTTTTGAATCCAGCGTGTTACTTGTCACGCTTAAACTACTGGACCACATTGATGAATCAAACTTGGTACTGTGTATTAATAGTTAAGGAAAAAATGTTAAAATAAACCTGTTTATTTTGGAATTTAATCCACACCAGCCACCCTTCGGTCGAAGAATATCTTTACCGCTGTAAGTACTCTACTACTTAAAACATTGCTCTCATTTCCTGTTCCCTAATGAAACGATTCCTAAAGCCCAGGAGTAACATATTTTTAATTGATTGACAGATGGACGACAACGGATTATTACAAAACGAGAAGGCGTTGGAAGCAGCCAAGAAAATCTTCGACAACGAGGAGGAACTGAAGAATATCGAAGATTATCTTCACTCTTGCTCTCACAGTACGTCTACTGCATAATTGATAAAAAAATAAAACAATCACTTCCTTTTTTTTTTAATTTTTATGTGCACAGCAAACGAGCAGATGGGTCACCTGATGGTAAGTGAACACCTCCGCCCATAGACATTAACAACACCAGACTGGGTTGTTACTAGAGTCTTGCCTGGCTGAAAGGAAGAGATAGACCCGAATGCAGGGGAAGAGAAAGTAAGGGAAGCGGTACATCGCTGAACCAACAGAATTAATAGATTGCCGACAAACGATAAGCTGACACGAAATGGACACAATCGGAGTACATCAGTGACATACAACGATGCGTTGCTAGCCAATAAGGACAGACGAAGATCAAAGTCGTGACTAGGTTGAAGATATTGTAAATCTGTTTTAAATTTTTAGTTACGTATGAGCATGAACTAATCAGTTGGTGTATGTTACAGTAAATAGTGAATCAGTGTTAGACGGTGAGAAAGGTTGCGACCGAGCAGTCCTGGCCTACAAATGCATGACGGACAATGCTTCGCAGGTATGCTTGTTATCTCTTACCGCCCAATAGCAGCCCCGGGACGGACGTCGGTATGTGTGGCCGCGTACCGTCATAAACTGGGTAGACCAGGTACGGGACTTCGAGTCCCTCTCGGGAAGGGCCCAACATTGGGCATCGCCCTAGGAGGACTCCGGTAGCGTTCCATTGAAGATCCCGGAGTCCCCTAGGTAGTGCTAAGGCCACCGGGGAGGTTTTAGTGCGGTAAAAATCCCACATAACCCTGTGTCGGCTCCCACGGGTACCTTTTGAAGGTTTCCCCCTCGATAAAAAAAGAAAATAAGGTATCTTGTCATTAATTTATTTCCTGGCTAGGTTCCGTCCGCGGCATGCCTCGCGTCATGTTCGTTGTTTCATCCCGATCCGTTCTTATGAATATTCCTACATACCAAAATGTGCATTGTAAAATAGTATCAGATTTAATTCCATTTATGATTCACGATGTTGGTCATAGTGGCTTCCACATAAAAAGTAGATACGAATATATGCTGTCGCGGACTTTTATTGCAACTCCAATAGTTTAGGCAGCGTACTCTTTTGCGTAGCTCTCAGAGTGCAGATTTTTTCGGCATTAATTGACATATATTGTTATATTATGACCAAAATTACATAAAATCATTACAAATTGTGGCCTATAGGCCACATAACATATATGTTATTCTGATGTATAACCTATATTACTGTAAAGTTTCATCCAAATTCGTCTAGTAGTTTTTTCGTGAAAGAGTAACAAAAATCCATTCTTACAAACTTTCGCGTTTATAGTATTAGTAAGATATTGCCTTAATATTAACTGTAGTGCCTAATGAGATACAGTGATAGCAAATTCCCGGTGAAAATTCCAGATCGAATGTGCATTGGGTATAGTTTGATTTGAATGTTGCCGTCTCGAACGGCAAGGCCTCGGTTCGAATCCAGTGCACATCTCTAAATTTGAAATGTCATGAAAGTTGAATGAATGAATTAGAATTTATCACTTGTTACGGTAAAAATAACATAGCAAGGAAACTTGCACTCTTGCAAGTTTCCCGTAAAGTTCTCAAAAGTACAATGTAACAATAAAAAAATAAATATCTCTGGTGTGAGTTACATACGGCCATTTGAACCCAAAGTAAGCATTAACTTGTACTATGGTGATCAGACAACTGATAAACATACATATATATTTATAAATACATACTTATATAGATATTTA
>DWJZ01003077.1:0-17848 GCA_018249125.1 Asbolis capucinus
AAATATGATACTCCTTTTTCACCTTCTACTAATTAGTGCTTAAACGCGATCCTACCTGATGGTAAGCAGCGATGTGTTCTGATATAGGAGTTCTTATCGCAGTAATTATGCAAAATCATAAGCTTTCGTTGTAGCATGTATAAAATATGTATATCAAATTGAAACTTTGTAAATCTGTTCTAAGTCTATTGAAAATATGATACTCCTTTTTCACCTTCTACTAATTAGTGCTTAAACGCGATCCTACCTGATGGTAAGCAGCGATGTGTGCTGATATAGGAGTTCTTATCGTAGTAATTATGCAAAATCATAAGCTTTAGTTGTAGCATGTATAAAATATGTATATCAAATTGAAACTTTGTAAATCTGTTCTAAGTCTATTGAAAATATGATTTAGACTATGGCTCCTTTTTCACCTTCTACTAATTAGTGCTTAAACGCGATCCTGCCTGATGGTATGCAGCGATGTGTTCTGATATATGAGTTTTTATCGTAGTAATTATGCAAAATCATAAGCTTTCGTTGTAGCATGTATAAAATATGTATATCAAATCGAGACTTTGTAAATCTGTTCTAAGTCTATTGAAAATATGATTTAGACTGGCCCTTTTTTTACCTTCTACTAATTAGTATTTGAACGCGATCCTACCTGATGGTAAGCAGCGATGTGTTCTGATATATGAGTTCTTATCGTAGTAATTATGCAAAATCATAAGCTTTAGTTGTAGCATGTATAAAATATGTATATCAAATTGAGACTTTGTAAATTTGTTCTAAGTTTATTGAAAATATGATTTAGACTATGGCCCCTTTTTTATCTTCTACTAATTAGTGTTTGAACGCGATCCTGCCTGCAGCGGCTGCCTGCTTACCAGCAGCGATGTGTTCTTATATAGGAGCTATAGATTTATGCCGAATTTTTTTTTTGTGTGGGTATCTCTGTTTTGCTACCAATTCACTCATCTCTGTGTTGATTGACGAAGATGATCATGGGTTTTCAATGTTAAAATTCAACTGATCGATTTTCACGGGCACGTAATAAATAGTTTCGTCTGAATTGTACCGACAACATCGTATTGTCGATGTTGAAACCGGATGAGATCGCGGAAACCAATTTTACTAGTTCAGATATCGACGTGGCCCCGTTTTGATGCAACACTTACATCATCGTTTTTTGTGCTTTGCAATATGGCAGTGAATGTTTTCGGATTTAGGGTTCCGTAGCCAAAGATAAGTCTTTACTAGGGCAGACGGTGAAGCTCTAGGCGTCTTTTTATACATATAAGGAGAGAGAAGTGGGTAATGAATGGGTTGAAGTGTAACCAAGGGTCTTGTGTTCGTCTTTGTGTTTCCGATCTGATCGTCTCTTTGCATCTATATCTTTACTCATAATAAAACAGTAACGGGGTCAATTATGTACATTAAGTATTGTTATTTTGATGAAATATGACTTTGTTTTCGATATGGGGTTAAAAACTTTTTTTTTTTTTGTCTGTCTGTCTGTTCGAGCTTCACGCAAAACCACTGGACAGATTTAAACGAAACTCGTTATAGTCGTAGTTTAAAACTCAAGAGTGGTTATAGGATATGTTTTATCCCAGGAAATGGCTTAGTTCCTACAGACATAACAGGTTAAAATTAGTAACATAGTTACTTTCATTACTACTACCAACTAAATGTTAATAAGTAAAATATACAAAAACTTACTATTAACTAACATCAAACCCGGGACTACCGATTGCAGCTGGACCTTTTGTATTTATAAATATGTCAAATATAATTGTTAGGTATTAAATTTTCTTGTTTGTCTTAATGAATATTAAAATGTAAACACGTGGCTCACATTGAACTTTACACCTGACCAATTACTATATTGTTAATTCAATGGCACTTATTTTGTACCATCTTACTGCAGCGCTCTATGGTGGCTTGCGAATATAGTGGTTTTTATTCTTTCCATTTCTGCCATACAAGGTGCTTTATGTCTGGTCATAACACTTATTGTTATGATACAGGGCTTAAAAAACCCTGTAACGTTTTAGAAACGACCTTATTATTTCTTCAATGCGGTATGCAAAGATCTAAAACAACCACAATCTTTTCGTTAAGGACAAATTCTATTGTAGCTTTGAAGTCAACTTAGTTGGCTCACTTGGTGGAAGACTCTTAACAGTTATCGCTTTACCTTACCATTTTTAATGCTACTGATGGCAATGGTCGACGGTCAAGTCTAAAATTAAAAGGACTAATGCTGACTCCAACCTATTAATAGCCCACTAATGAGCAAAGGCCTTCCGTTTTAACTGAGAAGGTTTAGAGCCTTCTCCTCCATCCTGCTTTAGTGCGGACTTATGCAGAAGCTAGTGGTCAACCGGAATAAGTAATACCACTTTAAAAAAGTGTATTTTTTCAAAACCTAGATTAGAATAAAAATGGCTATAAAAAAGTACTACTTCGCGCAGGTTTTTATAAAATAAAAATGGTAATTTCCAACATAAAAAAATTACTGGAACGCGAAATAAATGGAAACTATATTAGCCTTATCTTTGCACATGCGTTGGCTCTATCAAAGTACGAGTTCATAAGTTTAAATGTTCAAATCTTAATTCATTTAGCACTAAACAATAGTCAAGGTGTAAAATGCTGTGGGGGCCATTACAAAGCGTTCAATTATCTTGTACATAATGCTTTTTATAAAGGTGAGGACAGGTGCGAATATCGAGGGGGACGCCGGGTCTGATGCGCCTGGCGCGTGCCCTGTATACACGCACGGGCAGCTTTTATTTGTCCTATATTCACAATTGTTATTGTTTTATATGGGTAGAAGTTCGATCGTTATTGTCTTTAATAGGCATAAATTAAATTTCACATTTTTAACGGACTGCTAGGTAGATTCTCCATTCAATTGTTTCTTTGTTCGATATCTTATAACTTTTTATTTGGTTTATCGATTTTGATAATTCTTCTTTTTTGCCAAAACTGTTTGACATGTGATTCTGTGATTCAGTGATATGGACTATTCGTTTTAGGGTTTAACACATTTTTAGATGAGTTTACGTTGATTATTTTAAGGAATGATCAAGAAGTGTGTCGTTTTCTGTTTTGAATGGTTTTTTTTAATCATTATAATTGTCCGATAACTAGGTTGCTTGGTAGGCTGCATATATCTTGAATGTTATATATTTACTTGAATGCATGACATAAAAAAATTATTATGTATGGGGACCTTCATCTGACCTTATACTAGTGCAAGACATATTTATTTAATTTTTTTTAAAGATATCCTCTCCCGTTGTACTTTAATAAAATACGAATAAAAACAACTCAGTATACTTCTCCATATTTACATTTATTATGTCATTAGTAGATAAAACCCCTCTTTAATATTTATAACTTTTTAATATTTATAAGACTTATAAACTATGATTGACATGCACAGAAAAAGTTTTTGCTTGTTATGGTTTTTTTTTTGTTATAAAAGGTATCAAGTCTTTCTTTTAATTAACAGTTTGAATGCTTTTGGCTTCGCATTGTGTCTTTGTTAGTTTGTTCTGTGTACTGTTATGTAACAGAGTGCGAGAAGTAGATTTGGCAACGTTATTTAAATAGATATTTGGAAACAGATATGATTTATTCTGTATATGAAATAAGTTAGCGCTTGACTACGAAACCACCTGATAGTAAGTGGCGACGTAGTCTTTAATGGTGAAGTGCCATAACTTAGTAAATTAGTATTATATATAATAATATTATATTTATACTGTAATATTATAAAGAGGAAAGATTTTTTGTTTGAAGAGAAGAAGTTCCGAAACCGTTGAGCCAATTTGAAAAATTCTTCTACCGGTATAATCTTAGGATTCCCCGTGATGAACGTAGACTATAAAATATTTCTAAAAATGTCAGAAAACCCTGTCTGAATACTTTGATAATGTAACCCAACGTGTGAGAGGAATACAAAAAAAAACCTTATATCGCGTACGCTGCGAAAATGATTCACAATAGAGCTAAGTGATGTACTACAGTTTTATAGGACATCAATATCTACAAATAAGTCCGCAAGACCATAATAATATGCCTAACTGTTACTGTTATGTCACAATAACTACTTTTTTCTGGTATATATCTATCGAGGTGAGGGTAGTTTTTAGTACTAACCGATGCAACTTAGTTTTATTGGGGATGGCAGTGGAATTATGCAATTTATAAATTTCTCATACATACTCGGCATCAGTCGCTTGCATTGAGCTGCATCTTTTAGGGGACTGCGTGCACGTTTCATGTGCCTTTACTAAATTTTCTGACGTAGCTAGACATGGGCGAAGTGTCCTTGCCCACGTTTTCGTTCTTCGGAAGGTGTCGTGAGATTCCTTTTGAATCGATAATCCCAGATTCTGCTAGATGACCAAGCAATTAATTTTATCAATTTTACACTCTAGTCTTATTGGGTAGATATTGGGAACGAAAGTTTCTTTCGCCGTGTCTTCTCCTCAGTAAAGCATTTTTTCGAATGTACCTTCATAACTGTACTTATAAACAATTCAATTTAATTCAATTGAATTTTATTATTGAGTGTTAATATAATACCTAAATGAATAGACAGATTTTTGATTATGATATGATTTTTGAAGAAAAGGTCTTCTATATTAATCCACGTACGCTACTGAGCTCATGTCCCAAACTGTTTAGAATTTTATTAACTGGATACACTGGCATATACTCGGCATTACACCCCACACCAGCCCGAGGCAGGACGTGCCCGCCACATATGGCGTCGCAGCTGCTGGTCGTTACACGTCGATCCAAAATTCAAATTCGTCGTTAAATGTCACAGGAACAAACCAGTCTTTGGTATCATGTACCTGGTTAATTATAAGGCGTGTGGTTTTTATTGGATTTGGATATTAATATGCGTTATTGCGTTCGACGAGGAGTTTCGTGCTTGACGGGATATTCGATTGGTTGTTGGTTGCACATTAATGTTATGAACAAATGTGGATACACGTTAGATGGGGCATGCTGTAGATACGGTAATGGATTTGTACCATTAAAAGCCTAATGTAGAACATGGTCTCGTAATGTGTAATGGCAGAGCGGTTAGTGGGAAACTTCAGTTTGATGTTTTTATGCCGTTCGAAAGCCTCCGATATGGCGATGTAATATGATACCGGGATTGCCGGCTTGTGATCTCCTGACCACGGAAATATTCATGAAATTTTTGCTTCTGACACCCAACTTCCTACCGATCGCGCCCGCTGTTGATTGACTGTTTGAACGCTTAAAATCGAAACAAGGCGGCCAAGTCAACTATTTACCTAATGATAGTAAGTAACAAACAACATCTAATATATTTAAGATGTAGAAATTTAGATTGATTATCGAAACGCGAAATTTTGTGGAATTGATGCGCAAGAACCAGAGGGGGCGTGGTAGAATAGTCACGCAAGTATAATGAAGATGTAAAAACACAGAAAAGGTGTTGCCGGCTCTACCGTGCCTGTAATTATTTTACTGAGGGAAATGGTTTTGAAGCATTCGGCTGATGTTATCATTTGCGTATGGTTACAATGTTTGCACGAGCTAGGGTGCTACCGACATTCGAGTGGTGAAGCAATTGTATTTATACGTTTTTTAAAACCTAAGTAGGAAAACATGGGTTATCTGATGATGAGGAATTACTGGGATAGGAATAGGAAGATTGTTAACAAGCCGTGGCTTAAATGGAAGTCACGAAAGGAAGAACTGATTCATGTTGAAAAAGTGTTTGTAAAAACCAACTTATAATAAAATGTTTTGTATTTTAATTAAATATCTGCAAGCACAAGACAAAAAAGTTATCTGGTACCTTTATAAATTTGACTTTTATTTGGCAGTACTTTCATACTGTGTACCATACTAAGTTTAAACTACTATACCGTTCAGCATTTAAAAAATAAAAAGTCTATTGACAGATTTAACCGTGACACATTTGTATAAATTGTGAAAAACTTCTCATTGAAATTAAACCTCACATACATTTCTCTTTTTTGTGTTTTTCTAGATAGACAAGCCGTACATTGTACACAAACTTGATTTTGTACTGTGAAAATTCCTGATCGAAGTTACACGTCACACGTCAATATTTTCTAACAAATTTATAAAATTCAGTTGAAGATTAAAAATGTTATATGTTTTCTATGAATAAGTTTGCTCGTCTAGTTAAATTGCTTTATAGTTCTACATAAATTTATAATTGATCAACTTCGAAAATGTGTTTCGTATAGGATTTATTGTGCTCGTTAACATAATTTCCGCTGTTTAACATCGGAATTTAATACTGAGTTTGACCTTTTTCGTTGATATAACTGTTTATGTAATAACTTGTTATGTCATTTGTTTACTTAAGAATTTAAATTTTATTAACTTTGTATTTCCAGAATAAATAAACAATAAATTGAGCTGGTTATGTTTATATATGTTATAGTTTATGATAAAAATTCTCGTACTTTGGTAGTGTTTTAGTTATGTCAGTTTTTTATTTATAATCTGTTTCGTGAGATCTGTGCCCTGGTCTAGGCGTTAGTAGCCTTAAAATTATTTTAAATAAAGAATAACGACCGCGTTCCGTATTCAAATTTACAGTTAATAAATCACAATGCATTCTCGAATCGAATCAGTTTGGATTTGGTAACGAACGGAGACGACATTCGAATCGCGATCGGTAGGTCGTGGTGAGGTCGCGATGACTCATCACGCCGCGAAACCGGATTGGCGCAGATCCACACCGGCTAGGCTGCTTTGTGAGCTACGTTAGAACTTTATAACAGCTCCTTAAAATAAATATCTTGTTTATTTATACTTTACTGGTCCTGGAATGAGATCCTGGGATTTCAGCTCTGTTACGAGATTTAGAATTTTATAAAAAATATTTAGCTTTAACCTTTTAACGTTGAAATCTACGACTGTAGTGACGCAATATATTTGATCGTATGTACAAAGCGACGTACTTTCGTCATATTGTCAGATTACTTTGTTATAAACCACACCGAACAAATTACCTCTTTTTGCTTTTGCATCACGCTGAAATTTTCCTGCAATAAATATATGTGAATTTATATCACAAACAAATTATCAGTGATAAGTATTTCGCAGATTATTTAGATTACATGTAACTTCGAGCTGATAAACATGACTTACATTGACCGACCCACTCACCTATTTTGTGAGTTTTGAAATATATGCTTCGGACCGCCATTTTCTGAGTATCGCTCCCAAAGATAACGAGATAACTTGGCCGATTAGATTAGCTGAGTTTGCATATGACTTGGCTTGCCGATTACGCCAGGAAACTTGTAGCACACGCTTTAGAATGAGTAATGAGCTTTGGTTAAGGTTTTAAGTTTGTCTAAAAGAACAATGACTTTGTTGCTTTTGAAAATAGAAGAGCCGTCCGTATCTGTTATTGTCTCTGGTTTTTAAAAACGTCTTTTTTTTTTTCTTATCACACTTCGATCATATTTTCCGGTCTTTCTTACGTATGTAAATTTTACTGTATATCTAAAAGGTAGTCAAAAGTTGTGCTTGCTATGGACAGGGATAGTTTTCCGATGAAACCAAGTTGAGCCAACAAAATGGCTGACAACAATAATAAACAGCAGATTTAATGGAACATTTACGTTTATTACGAGTCGATTATTTATACCGATAAGTTCTCAACAGTTATTTATTTAAATATTCAAAGCAGCCGATGTTTCATCAATACCTGCCCAATATATTACAAAATTAAATGTACACTTTACACTTGAAAATTATACGCTATGAGCTTATCAATCTTCATTTTATCAAGGATTGCTGCGATAACAACCGAGACGCACACTAACCGATGTGCTTAATTAAATAATGGTGGCGATGTTCATGAAAATTCTTCTGCGTCATACAAATAAAACTTGTCCCCAATTGTCTTGGGTTGCAAGGAACGTAATGTAGGAATTCTTGATTAACGAGGCAATGAGTGGCACGGTAGCAATTTTTATGTCAGCTGAGTGAATTAAATTCTCCTGCGTCATTTCACTGACTTTGTCATGCTGTCGTTCACAGGGTTAATATGCATGTGTTTTTGCTTTGTGTCGTGTTTTGTGCTTCGCTTGTGCAATTGTGACACATGGTGTTGCATAGATTGCGATATTGGTGTTAGAATTGTTACTAGTTGTCTATGAAAGTCGATAGAGACAGAAGTCGGTAGAAATTCGGTCGGTGAAAATTATGGTATGCAAAATAGGATAATAACGTTCTTGAACTTCCCTAATAAAATACATTTAGATATACCGATTGAATGAACCGAATGAATTATAGTAAAGATAAACACAAGAATGCATTTAAAGTACTTAGGTTTTTGAATCGTAATAAATAAAAACTAAATTCAATTCCAAAAAAAATATTCTTACCATCTGTGTTCTTGAAATAGCGTCGTAGGTATAGCAAAATGTTACCAACTTTAAAAATCACCGCTTTGTATGTAATGTACCCTATAAACTTGTAAGCTAGGACCATGTACGCAAGTACCTATGCAAGTACTATGTACGCATGTACCATGTACGCAAGTACCATGTACGCAAGTACCATGTATGCAAGTACCATGTACGCAAGTACCATGTACGCAAGTACCATGTACGCTAGGACCTTGTACGCTATGACCTTGTACGCTAGGACCTTGCACTCTAGGACCATGTAGGCTAGGACCATGTACGCTAGGACCATATACATAAATCAAGTATAGAATCAAAACACTTGACCTTCATAATTGTATTGAAAATTCTTACATGAAATAAATGATGTATTGTCTCGGGATAGGCTTGGGTGGTAGATCCATGTGACATTCACAAATGGCGGGAAATGGGCAAGACAATGACGATGACTAATTGAAATTTTAAGCTTTTTGCGTCATTATCATGATTAGTAACTGACTTATTCTCGTTAGTTCTAGTATCGTCATTTTAGTTAGTCATCGAGATAAAAAGGATTAAACATGGTTTATTAAAAATATTTAAAAACATAAGCTTTAATTAAAGATCCATAATACAAAGAAACATACAAAATTTCATAACTGTATTATTAACCTTTGAGGAGTTCCCTCGTCTGGAGCCAATTCTGAACGAAGTATTAGGTCATGCTTAGCAGTCTGTCAGTTTTCATCCTGATGACAATACATTTTTATAATAAGCATAACCTGATAATTTATTGGCTTGTCGTCAATGGCTCCAGTGCCTAGATGTGCCTCGTGGGGCCCAGTGTTAAAATCAGTTAGAGGTTCCAAATGAAGGGTAATGATTTGTCACAAAATAAACAAAAATGGTTGCATTAAATTAAAATATAAATCTTTCTTGAATATAAGTCATCATTTTCTCTTAATTGAGCTAGCCAAAACATTTAATTTCAATATACACTTTTCTTGCCTTTTTTGGCAAATTAAAGATTGTCATTTCTGAAGTGGAAACTTTATTGACCATTATGATAGTATTTTCCCAGAAAGCATGAGATTAAATGTTACGGCTGATACTGTGGTAGCAATGCCCCTGCTTCAGACGACGGAACTCCTAAACGCTGAACAGAATGCTCACAATTACTTTTGGCCATAAAAGAGTGTTTTTAGTTTTTTAACCATCGCTTTATTATACGATGCCTGTCATTGTTACCGTTAGTACTGGTCAGAATACAGATGACGCGACCACAAATAGCAAAATTTTTATAGCTGTGGTTGGACTAAGAACTAGCTGAAGGAATGTTGATTTTCTATGCACATCTAACGGTCAAATCTTCGACGGTTCTGATTTTTCTTATTTGACTCCATGACGTCGGTCGTTGCTCCTAATTTTGAATCATTATTTGCTGGCTAGCCGCTTATAGCCTAATGGCTTGCGTCGATCATAAGTTATCCACTTTGTTAAGCAATAGCGGGCGCTACGGAAAGATAGGCGACCACTAGTGGGAAAAATCTCATGAGCGCTTCCGTGATTAGTGGGGCTCCTAAAGCCGTCGGTACCTTTTTCGGGGTGGCAGTCGTTAAGCCTTGTCGGAGGCGTTCGGGAGCAATAAAAATTTTCGACACTTGGATTGGCCTAAACCGTCACCAATCCGTATTGGTAGTGTGGTGGATTATGCCGTAGACTTCCTCAGTTATGAGGGCCATTGGCTGACCGGTTATACAGGTACTTGAGTTCTATTGTATGACTATATCTCAGCAAATATTTAAAATTAACGGATACCCACGATGTGTTTATTGTTATATTTACATTCAGACCCAGTTGGTTTGGTCGCGATAACGACAAAACTTATCTATCATTAGGGTTGCTTGTCAAGATTTTTTTCCATCGCAACACTAGGTTGACGTAATTATGATGCAACGGATTCGAAATACTGGTAAAACAATAAACAAATCACTAAAAATATTTAATGTCCACGGCGACATGGGTTTAAAAACATTGTCACCTAATTGTACTTGATACCAATCACGAATTATTTTTTAAATGGTCATCATCATTTCAACCTTTATCAATCCACTGCTGGACATAGGTCTCTCCTAGAGTGTGCCACAACATGTCCTCCGCTGATCTCATCCAGCCACTACCACCCACCTTCTTAAGGTCGTCGGTCCAGCGGGCCGGTGGATGGCCCACGCTACGTCTGCCGGTTCGTGGTCTCCATTCCAGAACACGTCTACCCCAACGGCCATCGTTTCTGCGCATTTGTGACCAGCCCACTGCCACTTAAGCTTACTTATTGTTTGTGCTATGCCGGTTACTTTAGTTCTTTGGCGGATCTCCTCGTTTCGGATTTTATCCCGTAAAGAAACACTGAGCATAGCTCGCTCCATAGCCCGCTGAGCTATCTTAAGCTTGTGGATTAGTCCCAAAGTCAGGGTCCACGTTTCGGCAGCGTACGTCATAACCGGCAAGACACCTTTTAAATGGTGATGGGACACAATCATAACACTAAGAAACGACGAAAGCAGTGATAGTCTTGTGGTTTGAACGTCGGTCTCTCGAATGGGAGTTCCTGGGTTCAAATTCTGTGGCGGGCCCTTCTAATTGTCAAAGTTATGTGCGTATCAGAAGTTGATTATCATTTGCTACGGTGAAGGAAAACATCTTGAGGAAACCTGTTCTCCATATATGTTTGTCAGAGTGTGTGTGAAGTCCACCAATCCGTACTGAGCAAGCGTGGTGTCCTGTAGCCCTCACGTTGTGAGCGGAAAGCTGACCCCAGTATTGGAACAGTTACTGGCTAAAACAATGAAACAAATAAATATTTTTGAACGGCAATCTGATACGGCTTTATGCTTGTGCTATCGTGATCAGACAACTGATAAACATAGATATATATTTTTAAATACATACTTATATATGCAGATACTAGCTTTTGGCCGTGGCTTCGCTCGCGTTAAGAAGTATTATTATTTATTATGGGGTGAAATTAATTAAAATCCTTGTTAGGGGCCTACGTCATAGTCTTGGGTCATCCTCTTGGGGGTGGAATTTATCAAAATCCTTTCCTAGAGGATGCCTACGACATAACGTCTACCTGCATGCCCAATGTCAGCCCGATTCCTCCAGTGGTTTGTGGCTGTATATTGATAGATTTCCAACCCTTGTTTTACACCCCTTAGAGGTGGATTTCCTTAAGATCTGTTCTTTGTGGATGTCTACACATTATAAGGCATCAATCTTGCAAATTTCAAGTTTGTAGGTGTTATAGTTTCTGAGATTTCGTGATTTATCAGCGCGTGGTATATATTTATTATTGCATTTTGTGATTGGTTGTATCTAACAATAATTTTTCGTTAAAATAAAGTCGCTTATGAATTTATGATTGAATAAAAATTGCTTGAAAATATTGTAATTTATTGTAAGTTATAAAGAATTTACAATTAAAAACGATTCTTTTTATTTTAATACCCAATTGTTTTTATAGGTTAATTCTAGCTTGTTTAAAACGCTGTAAGGATTGAAAAAACCTTGAACGACAACAGAAAAATCTTCGTGTATGTAAATACGTGTCTGTGTGTCGCTTACAAGGCCTTCTTAATTATCTTCACTTGGAAACCCAGTGTTAACACGAGTCGTGACTAATGGTACATCTGTGACAAATGCGACCACCTATTACGACATTTGTTAGATAGAAAATATCTAGAATATATGTCGGTTTCTCGAGCTCGTGATGTCCTGGGTTAAAATATGGTACGCAAATAACTTTCAAAGTATCAGAAGTTCGCTTTAAAAAATGTTTATTTCTCTTAAGACAATTCATAACAGTACAAGTCACTTAAACTGAGAAACTCAACTAAGGGAAAGTATAGTTATTTTCGGCGAATGTGTGTGTGTTTCTATGCCTGTGTATGTGTGTGTCTTTGCACATTTTTTGTGATTATTAACTTGCTTCGGTATAAGGAAACATAGTGAGGGAACCTGCACTCCTGAGAGTTCTACATAAAGTTCTCAAATGTGTGTAAAGCCTACCATCCTGCACTTGGTGCAATATGACCTGTACCCCTTACATTGTGACTAGGGATTCAAGCCCAGTAGTGGGACAGTGGGTCGAAATTATGATAAATGGAATATTGTTTATTTTTTTTCATCATATTGGCATTATCCTCGATAGAATACATCCATATATTAATACGACATATTCTAGACAGAATACATCCATATATTAATACGACATATTCTAGACAGAATAGGCACATTTTGAGCTTTATTTTCGGCTCTTATTTTCACCATTATCGTTTTCTGCCTTCCCCATATCTTTAGTATATTGAGTCGTTGCATGTTTCTTTTACGATATGTTTTTCTCTTTCATTACTTCCTATCACTTTTGTTTTATTTTTACAATAATTTTCACAACATTGAAAAAAGTGTAATGCTAGCCATCTAAGCCTTTTCGTTATATTTTCTTGCTTTTATATTTTGTTTTGTCATTGCAAGACAGATAGCTACAATCTTTGTAAGGACGTAATTAAATAAGCACATTTTCTTCAAGCATCTAGATTATTCGCTTATTCAAGAAACAATTCAATCTTGAACCTTCGTAATCAAGTTCAAGGGGTATGACGTAATAAGTAGTTATGATGAAGGCTGAGACGCACTTGAAATACGAGTGTAAGTGGCGAGCTCATTTACAAGTCCTTTTGAATATTTAAAAATACTTTGTCGTTTGTCACAGCTTGGTTCATGACGTCATCGATGTACTGGGCCTTGATACCGTTCGTGTAGGTAAGCATTTGGGCACCTGTAACGGTCGAACTCGATTAGGTATGTCTGTCCTGTTTTTTGTCTTCATTATCCATTTAAAGCCTTAAAAGACTGTGCACCGGACACAGCAATTACTGCCTACCTGCAGTCGTTTATAATTTTAAAGTTGTACAAATTAACGTGCATGTATTATGTATATCTTTGTATTCACAATCGGTGAAAACCATAATTGATCCAACGACTGTTTTTAAAGGAGAAAGTGTGCAAATTAGATACGCACGTAAAGTTATCACTGGCCATTTCCGCGTTACAATGGCTTTTGTCTGAATGTTGTAAATGTAAAAGCGTAGAGGTTCAGCGTTGAGATCAGTTCCATTCCGTATAAGTGTCACACCTTTCTTAGAAAATTCTGTTTAACGTTGTTAGTTCGGGTCAAATTTTACAAGCTTCGAGAGAATACTTTGTCTTATGTTGTGACTTCAAACTATGGATGGCCCACTGCTGAGCATCGGTCTCCTGATACTGAAGAGGCATAGGGCTTACTACACCACGCTGTTCCAATGCGGATTGGTGCAGGGGTAGTGACCGACCCAAATGTCGGAAGTTGAAGCCGTCCAAATGCCTCCGACATGGCTTGACTTGTCTAACGATAACGCGGACTGACGGTTTTACGTTCCCTCCGAAGCACGGAAGCGCTCATGAATTTTTACCACTAGCAGTCACTTATCCTTCTACCGATACTGCCCGCTGTTATAACTTTTTCGATCTCTTACAGTCGAAACAAGGCGCCGGGCTATGCACGCGTCACTGCTTCATATTACTTAACTGTATCGCCGTGTACTCTAAACGAGACCGTTTTTAGTTTTTTAACTACAAATTTAGCTTTCTTGTTACAGGTAATGTGTGACGTAATTGCGGTATGGTGTGGTGCAGTTGCAACAAAAGTCCGGTTCGCTTCTTAATCGACCATTTTACGAGCTGAATTAATTCTGTTATTCTCATGTAATATGTTACCTACCCACTCTTTTGCTGCTTGGTATTCTATCATTTTCCATTATTAATAGCACTATTTTATTTATTAATCTTTTTCATGTTGTCACAAGACAGAAAACGATTATGCTGTTAAAAGCATAATAAAGCCATGTTTCTTTTGACAATTTTACCATAAATGTATGTATTTGTGGATAAAAAGCTCTGACATATTGAATTTACCTTTTTATAAAATTGGTTCGAAATTTACCTTAAGGCAATGGAATATAATGTGGCTATTAAGATAATTATAGTACCGCGTGTGGTACATTCTTAATCATCGTTTTAATAACTTCTAATTATAAATAATTAACTGATCTTGAGTTCGTCCTTGAGGACGATAACGTTATTGTTAATACTTAAAAGGAATATATTATATATGTATGTCAAATACAGTGTAAATTCTTTTTTATTTATTTAATTATATACAAAAGGAAAATATTACAAAAGATAAATATGAATTAATGATGTACAAAGGTAGGTTTATAACGAAACTCAAGGGACTGAGCATTTTTTATCGTTATAGAGAGTTATCGTTATGTGGAGTGGATGAACAATATAATAAAATATATCTTTGGACAACTCACACACTGCCATCTGATCCCAAACTAAGCGTCAGCTTGTACTATGGTAATCAGACAACTGATAAACATACATACATAAATGTTTTATAAATACATACTTAAATAGATATTGGTAATACACACCCAGACACAGAACAAACATTCCTGCTCATCACAGAAAAGTTTGACCCGGGTGGGAATCGAACACACGACCTCTGGTGTAGTAGTTAGGTTCACTAACCATTAGACCAACCGGCCTGTCAAATATGTAGTAAAAAGTTGTGCTCATTTCTATTTTACATCGTTATAAAGAGTTATACAAAGTTAACACTGTGTTTCCAAACTAAGGCTTTCGTTTACTTCAACTTTGTTTTCAGTTATTATGATTTGGCAAATCGACTGATCACTCTATCCATAGCTAAGTTTATAGAAAGGTCAATCAATTCAATTAAATTTTAAATTCAATTGAATTTTATCCCATCGTATCTCCGATACTAATTCAAGAAATGTCATGTTTCAAATCCAGTCAGAATTCGTAACTTTAAAGTTTTCAGCTGTTAATGTTTAAGTCAATGTTAAAAGCTGTTTATTATTTGGCTGTTTCTTATTTATTCTTACCAGTTGAGGCATTAATCGTTTCACATTTTCCACTTTTTGAAAATTCACTGGCTTTTAAAAAAATTAATGTATTAAAAATATCAACTGTCAAAATGAATACTTATTCGTCGCCTTAAATGGAAGAAATGTAACAATTTAAAAAAAGATATCTTTTTATAAAAAATATATTAATTATTTATGAATCAATATTTCATTATTATGAGCTTTATAATTATTCGAAAGTCATTGTGATCTGTCTATCATTTGTTAATTTATAAATAATTGGAATTTTATGTTTATCTACATCTGCCTACACGATTCCAGTTCGATTAATAGTAAGTTTTAATCGATTATTTATTATTGAATGATTAGATATTTATTATAAATTGTACTTGGCTGTAAAAAAACGTTTCACATTTTCCACTTTTTGAAAATTCACTGACTTTTTTGAAACATTAATTCATTAAACTCTTATTGTTGTCATTGATTATGTTTTTCTATTCTTTCTTAAAAAAAGGATTTTTATCGACTCGCTGTACCCGGCGCTCGTTGCTACGCATCAACTAATGAACCATGTGTCCGATCGTTATGATTTTGGTACCAAAAATTTTTCCAGATAATTCTGAACAAAGTTACTAAAACATCAGTGCTCTGTCTTACCATTTCAGAGTCTATAAAGTACAAACAAACATTCATTTTGTATATATAACGGGTTACTAGTGTCTTTATAAATTAAAGCTTGCAGTATACTGTAATTAAAGTTTGAATTATAGTAATATTTTTTGATTGCTGATACAATCTTGCTGTCAGTTTTGTCCTTATTGATGGTTGATTTAATAACAAAACAGGAATTTAATTGAATACGCGATATATTAGTATCAAAACATATTTTTAGCGTTTCATATCTGATGAAAGAACTTGAGTTTTAATGGTCTGTCTCGATGTTTTGCTTTTGGTCATGCGCTATTTTCTTTATTTAAATGTAGGATGAATATTGGAATATAATGTATGTATATATGATCCATATATGTATATATGATAGTCTATGTTTGTTTGCCCTTTATATACACTGAAATGTTAGGAGATAGAGCACTGATTTCTTTAGCAACTTTGTTCAGAATTCTCTTATTAGTTAATGCGTAGCAACGGACGTCGGGTACAGCTAGTTATAATTAAATCATTGTATCGCTGTAAACTTCGCATTAAATGGGTTTAAGGACTTAATTCTGTAATATGAGGTCGATTGGTCTGATGTTTTTAAGAGAAAGTAAATGCGAGGTCTAAAAAGTTATAGAGTGCAGCTGTTCTTTGTTACACCCTTACTTCCTTACCATCCATAGTACCAGAATTTGTAGCGTTATTTTCTGTACTGACTGATCCGGCAAACTTTTTCTGCCATTTAAACGATTAACTTTTACCTGCGATCACGCGGGAAAAAACCAATCACGGTCTTCGGCGTTTCTTTGGTTAACAAAATTGCCTATTCTACTGGTAGGTGACTGTCGCCATAATTGATAGGGATCACGATATTATCCTTTATGGTTCTTTCGAGGCTCGTCAGTACGAAGTTGTTCACGTTAATTACTCACGTCTGTAACAACATCTTTCCACCATACGCGACCAGAAATCTCCATCTTGCCTTCCGTTCACGTGCCCTACAACTATTATCTTCTATTATTTGCCGGCGAGCAATTCTCTAAGAATTTTCCAATATCCTTAAAATCTACTTTGTAAACTATTAAAACACTACTAACGTAATTAAATAACCAACTAGTGCATGTCGATGGTAATTGGCAATAATTACTACCCCGTATTCTATCTAAGAAAAGTCATCTTTATGGCTATCGAGTGCTGCCCATCATTCCTTCACCTCGAATTATGTTTCTTCGATACATATTACTATCGGAACGTTAATACGCCTAACGCATCTGCCCCATGCACATAATTTGTTGGATAATGCGTACAAAGTGAAGTACCTGCGGCTCTTGGTAGATAATCTATAGTAGATAAAGGTGCAAATGTACGTCTTGAGAATAATAGAGATATAAACTTCGGGTACGCAGCAAAATTGACGACTTCCACCGGCAAGTTGTTGATGATATCCACTTGAATACGTGTTTGTGAAGCTTGCCTTTTGTAGAAAACGCGATTGTTAGTCGTGCATGATTCTAAATGCCAACTGTGAGAATAATTAGCTTGTAACTTAATACTACTAATTTACTCCTGCCAGTTTTATATTACAGCAAAACTGTTAAAATAATTAAAGTTCCTTTTGAATACATTAACGTTGCTTAAGTTTAATGTTGCCTGTGTAACTATTACAAATTACTTAATGAAATAAATTTAAATCTTATTAAGACGGTTGCCCAAATCATCGTTGTAACTCACTGAACATCTTCATGTTAATGAACACCGTAAATGGATATTAACATAACT
>DWJZ01003078.1:0-17847 GCA_018249125.1 Asbolis capucinus
ATGTGATGAGCAGGTATGTTTGTTCTGTATGTCTGAGTTTGTAATAGAAATATCTATTTAAGTATGTATTTAAAAGTATATATGTATGTGTATCAGTTGTCTGATCACCATACCACAAGCTAACGGTTAGTTTGGGGTCAGATGGCCGTGTGTGAGTTGTCCAAAGGCATTTATTTATTATTATATTTACTATTGTAACCGCTATAGCTTTGTTGCCTGCGGAAGAAGCGGTCCCGCGTTGATTTCTGCACAGGAACATCAGACACAGATTATTTCTGCTTGGATTATGATTGATGTGTGTGTGTGTTATTATGCATTTGTGTGTGTCCACCCGTATTTATTATTTATTATTGCTGCCTGTTCAACTATCGTTAAAGGTTACTTAATTCGCTTACTTTCACTAAGTGAGCTCGATGTTCCTATGATGACATAAAATACTTTGACCTAAGAAAGACACTAAGGAGGAATTTTATTAACCATTATCAAACTATAAGTGTTTTAAATGTTATCGTTTAACTCCGTTTTAAGTAAGTATAACCAGAAACAGAATTTATTTAAAATTGAGTCTTATACTTATTCCATACATATAATTTATACATTATTTCATTTTAGGTAATGTCACTCACTTTATTATTATCTATTTTAATTTTGGCTACAATGGCACTGCTGAGCACAGGTCTCATGCTGAGGAGGCCTAGAGCACAGGCCGCCACGCTGCTCCAATGCGGATTGGTAGACGAAATAATAGGTACATTTGTATAATTTAAATATCTATTCAGTAACACTATTTACTATTAATATTATTATTTTATTCTATATTATTATTTTATTAATTAAAACAAAATATATAAAACACAAAAGTAAACATTTCTAAATGAAACATATTATCATTTAAAAATTAAAATAATTATATTTCTTTCAACTATTTATAACACCCTGTGTAATGATATATTGACTCGTTAAAAGTGTAGATAGCAAATAATGATAATAATTAATGGGATGTAGAAATAATGTGGAATTGAGTCTTAGATATGTATTAAAAATGTTCAAAGAAGCTTTTTTTACGGGGAATGAGCTGAACCTTCATGGGGAACTAGTAATCTTTACCCAGCAAGCTTCCATTATAATAATTATATTCTTAATCAATATAACATTGACCATTACTTTAGGATACAATTTTTTTTTGTTTTTACTTGGTCTAAACACAAATTGAAGCGAGTTTGCACCAATTTCAATATAAATGGTAACATAACCCACAGTACTTACTAGCACAAGTTGAAATTGTGGCAAACTCCTCCATCTAACTTATATTGTTAAGATTTTACTGATATAATTTATTAAAAATGTTGTTCACGTCTGTAAATATCACATTCATAAGAAAAGAATATGTATGTAATTGATACTGTTATAAACATGTGTACTGCTGTTGTATGTAGTAACAGCGACAGACGTCGGAAAGTCCAAGACTTCATCACCACTTACCACCAGGTGGGAGTGTCAAGTACCTATTTAACATAAAAACCGCTAGTCTCTATTTAGGCGCTAGCGTTGCCGGCTTCGGTTAAAATCATCAGATCGTTAACCACTGATCGTCGTCGTTAAGCCTTGTCGGAGGCCTTAGACCGCCTGGAAACGACAGTTACGTTGACCTCTAATCCTTCCACCAATCCGCATTGGAGTCTATTGGTGGAGTACGCTCTAAATCTCCTCAGTTTAGATGAGAAAATATGCTCAACTGTGGGCCATTAATGGTTTGATGGCAAGTTACGAATTCTACGAGACTTTAACTCCAAAATACAGCACGCAGTACAGTTTTTTAACATTCCGATCAAGAATATAGTAGATATCGCCTTTCATAGAAATTTAACACAAAACACTGTCCGAATAAAAAAATTAGAAAAAAATTAAAAACAACGGTCAACCTAATTACATCCAATGTACCTAGTTGGCTGTAATAGATAAATAATTTAAATAGTGGAACGCATTCATAGGTTGGCTGTTTGGAACGGATTAAACAAAATACCAGCCTACATTTCAAGTGAGCTGATATGTATCGAGACACACTTTTGTTTCTGACTGAATTATTATTCTTCTTCTTATAATTTAATAATTTAATTTGAACATTTAATGGTTATAATAAAATAAATAACCCGTCACAGTGAGCCCGTATAGTAATATAACCGCAACATTAACTCTTAAATCGTCGAGCCATTATGTTATATCTACATCTTATTTTACAGAAAAACCAACAAAAACTTTGTGTCACTAATTGCATATCCATAGCTCTAGTATCAACACATCCGATCAGGCGTCTTGAGAGATTTTTGATCCGTACCATTCGATACTAAACGTTGTGTAAACTGTTTAAGGTTTATTTTCCAGTGAAGGTGTTAAAGGGCCTGGCGCCAAGACATCTGTCATCGTTAATAACAAGCAATTTGAGTCAATTTCGCATTTTTGGAATACAAGTAAGCATCCAAGCGCTCCCTCTGAGCAGGAAGTTTATAAAAACTAACAGAAAATAAACCAGCGTTTGACAGCGGTTTTTACGACACTTCTTATGACGACTCGGATTTTGTATACGTGCTAAAAGTGTTTCAAGAGAGGCGTTATGATCTCTCTGAACCTACGTGGTATTTAAATTTAAACTTTGGTCGTGCACCCAAATTAGGGATTGGTTTAACAGTTGTAAATATTGATGCTAGGTAATTAGCAAAATCTACTTATGTATACAAATAAATAAAAGCTGTAATATTAAAATATCTGGTTCCTACTAAATGCGTATGCATACTCGGTACATATGCCAATATAACATTTTTTTTACAATTTTTGTTTATTGGTCTGTATGTTTGTTCAGGCTAATCTCTGGGACGGCTGGACCGATATTGACGGGTCTTACTTTGACAGATAGCTTATGTAATAAGGAGTAACTAAGGCTATTTTTATATTATAATTATATAATATAAGTTAATGTAAGATCTGCGAATAAATTAATAAATGTTTTGTGAAACTCTTGTAATGTATTGTAAATTTTATAAGTGTACAATAATTAATATTTATGATATCGTCTTGTATTGCACGATGATATTGTATTGTATTTTAATGTGCTGTATTATACTGTAATATCGTTATAAACTCGCATCGAAATCGTATCGTGTTCACGACACACGTAAACGTTGCGTGTGCGCAACGGGCGTCGTGAACGCTAGCGGTTTAGATGTTTATGTACATGTGTCGACAATTAATTTTGACGAAAGATCAGATAACGGACCCGGTGGAGCGTCGCTGTAGCGGCTTACCTTTACCCTAAAGGTTAATTACTGCTAAATTAGTTAAACTATAGCATATTTATTAATACTAGAGGTCCTGTCTACGGAAATTCAACCGTAATTCCATCCAAAAACAGTAATTGAAAGTACGGAAGTTGCCAATGCAATCATAATTCAATTTAGAAATTATCAATACTGAAATTGACAAACGTCAGTGTGTGACAAACGCATGGTCGTGTGTGTATTTGTTTCTATAGAGTTTTCACTCCTTCTCCGTGGAAACTTTAACTATGCCAAATTTTAGTCCTTTGGCGTAATTACATGCTTTTATTTAACTTGCAGCGTATGTTTGTATATTAGTATGTTTGTTTGTTACGGGTCAAATCTTGCAAGGTTAATTAGACACTTTTTTACACTACAGTGCTGAAAATTTGCATAGAGTTTTCATCCTGATGACAATGCATTTTTATGACAAGTATGACCAGTTACTACTTTCAAGATTGGCGTAGACAAGGGAACTCCTCAACGGTTAATAATACAGTTATGAAATTTTGTGTTATTCTGTATTATAGATATATAATTAAAGTTTATGGTTTTTAAATATTTTTAATAAACCTTGTATTTATAGAATGGGTACAATGTATTAGCTTCACGTATCAATAAGTATATGAATTACAAATAATAAATTTGTATATTTCTTGTTAGTTTGTTACTTTGTTTGTCCTTTCTCGTTCACACGGAGCAATTGTATCAAGGTAGTTGACAGGTTAGGAGCTAGTATATGGTACTGTTATCGCAAAAATTCTCTGCTTTCCGCGTGAAAATACATTCCCATATGAAATCCTATTTCCACAGGAAAACTTACTTCAGTCAAATGTGCGCAATAGTGCCGTTTGTAAGCAATAATGGTAGGAAATGTTATTAAGAATTTGTTCTTATTATAAATACGTTAACCTGTACTTTTGAAAAATATCCGCAAAAATTATGACAACAACTATACTTGGAGTTAACACAAAAAGTATGCGATTCATTAAATTAAGCTATGTATTGAATAGAGTGAAAATTGTGAATTAATTTACTATCTTTATTAAAATTATAATTGCGAAAGTAACTGTCTGTAAAACTTTTTTACGCCTAAACTACTGGATCGATTTTGATGACATTAGATCAGGGTTTCTCAACCACTGGGGTGCGCCCCCTTTCTGGGCTCCTTCGAGCAATATGACCAAAGTATTTGAGTACTCTGCGAAGGCAAATTGTGGACAGCCGAGTACAAAGGTAGGTAACGTGAAACAAAATATAAATATTATCAAAAACCATCAGTACTTTACGCGTGAACGGTAACAGAAAGACAGAGGAAAGTAACTCTGTTATAATATTAGTAAGGATTTATAATATTAGTATGGATTTGATATTAGTAGCCGATTCGAGAAAAAGGAAATGCGATCATTGTTTCCGAATTCAGGCATAAATTTGGATCCTGGGCTACAGCCTCTTAGTTGAATAATCCCTTTGTTACAATTTGATGGCGTTTAGAGATAGATAAGCCTTGCCACACACATACATAATTATGTATGTGTGTGGTGTTCTTAAAATATATTATGCAGGAATCGGGTAACTTGAACTGAATAAAATTGTAATTTGTAATTAATGTAGCGTAAAGCCATTATCTTAATTGGGGTTCTTGATAGCAAATTGAGAACTGATTTCTCTTTGTGGGTGAGGGGATCTGGAGCATCTTTCAGCATGCTGCTCCAGTGCAGGTTGGTCAGTGGCCAGCCCAGGAATCGGAAGTTCTTTTTCGCAGCTCAAAGACCTCTGACATAGTTTAACGATAAAAACTGACATAGTTTAACAACTGTGACCGAACGCTCTACTTACTTTCCAATACCTTCCATCCTCCTACTGACCACGCCAACTGTTGCTTAACTTTGCTGATCGCTTGGGATCGACGCAATACGTACGGCCATGAGCGCTTCTCTTATAACATTTATCGTTACGTGGGCGATCCTACTATCTATCCATTGAAGCGTTCGTAGCTCAGCGGCTGGTGTTGATTGTAAATGGTGTGTAGAGTTAAGCAACGGCTGGTTAGTTTGGACTGAGGTGGGTGAATAATGTACTGCCCATTGATGGCGTACAATCGAGCACGGGTCTCTTCTCAAACTGAAAAGACCTAGAGCATACGAAGCTGCCCCAGATTAGTGTCTAATGGCCAATAATTCATCAATGCTTCAAAAATTGCTTGCAGGACTGGGTTGTTATCTTCAGATGGCAGAAACCTTATAGAAAATCTTCGGTGTAAGGTATAATATATTAAACAACCCGCCGTAATATTTTTTTAATAAATAAGTTTGCGCTTGACTACTTGATGGTAAGTGGCGATGAAGTCTTCGATGGTAAAGCGCAGTAACTTAGTAGAAGCCTATTCACTCTTGACTTGAAGACATTTACATTGTAATCGAACGGGAATACCGACGCGGGCAACTTATTCCAGTCCTTCGTGGTGCTGGTTATAAACGACGTGGCGAAGCGTGTCCTTCGTACTAGCGGAATATTTACGACGAACGGATGGATACCTGCCATGAAACCTGTATTGCAACCGTGTTGTGGAATTTGCTATGGAACACTCATGAGTAGACTTTTGAAAGTGATACTTCTTTATAGATTGGGGAGGGTCCGAGGAGCCAGTAGTAGTTGAATCAATAATCATTCCTTCACATTAACTCATTTTGTCAATTGTCTGTTGTGGTTCGTTTTTCCTCTTGTCCACTTGCTAAAGTTTCACTTCGACTAAGAGACCTAAGACACATATCGATTTTTTTATAACTGTTGGAACATAGACAATCGATATCTAAGCTCCAAACTGATCCAAAGACACATCAAGTCAGACACTTTTACAAAATTCGACACACACTCATTTGACTTCCACTTCTGTACAAAAACATTCGGGTTGAAAAAGGCGAAAAAACGGACCAAATAGCTACATGTGTAGCCGAGGGATGGTCGTAGGTACATCGTGTTTATTCGTTGATTAAACTGAGGCCCCGCAGTGCGTATGCAGGCGGACATATTACCAGGGCTCGAATTCTGATTGTTTAGAGAATTTATTACTCTCGTGCCTTGTACAGTTAATTGAATTCGCCTGTAGGATAGAGGATGTTGGATTGCGTTGCGCGGTTATCGCATCTTCTCATTGCGTGGTCCGACGGCCGCCATTTTTGTTCCGTATCTGCCGTTTTAGATTTTCGGCCGTTGACTAATAGTCTGGTGATAAAAATGAAAATTAAAAGGAGGAAAAATCTGATTCCTTTTTTGTGTGAAATGGATAGGCTACGAAACTACTGAGCCGTTTATAAGAGGGCTATTCGTGATCTCGCCCGATTTTTGTATTTGCCTCACATTTTTATGGTCGGGCGAGTTGACGACAGAAGTATAAGGTAAAATCGAAAGGTGTCAAGTCGCCCGATCGGGCGAGTTTTAGTCAGACGAGACGAATAACTCTTAGAAAAAATCTTTTACCGTTAGAATCCTAATACCTAAAGACTACCTATGAGATTTTTTAAATTCCAAAAACTTCCTTATAGCAGTTTCACCTTCAGCCTTAACCTTACTCAGCCATAGAATAAAAAGAAAGCTGGAGAAAGTTTAATTTCTGACAGTGTTATGAAGTCGTCTGCCCGAACTGTCCACGTTAAGCCGAGAACATAATATATATGGTCAATCAGATCATAAGATAGGCCCTTTTTATCTCCTCAATCGAATTCATTAATTATTAAGTCAACGCTCATTATATAAGACAAAACATTTTTTGTTGTTGCTCTGAGCTCATCAATCATTTGTTAGAGGCAGTGAGTTGAACGAATGCGCAGTTAGTCGAACTAGTAAAGGTACTTACTTAATTATTAAGATTTTCTTACTAATATTATAAATAGAGTGACGGTCGTCTAGTGGTTTGAACGCTGGTCTCTCAGTGGGAGGTTCTGGGTTCAAATACTGCGGTGCGCACCTTCCAATTTTTAATGAGTTCGTATCAAAAGTTAATCACTTGTTAGTGGAGGAAAACAGTGAGAAAACTGACACTCTTAAGAGTACTTTGAAAAAGATTTCAAAGGTGTATAAAGCCCACTAATCCGCACTTGACCAGCGTGGTGGACTAGGGCCTGTATCCCTTACACTTTTAGTGCAGACCCGAGCCTAGTAGTGGGACAGTAATTGGGTGCAATGGCAAAGATCGAATGCCAACTCTGTCTTTTACCCCTTCACGCCTTAGCCACTGAAACGATTTTGATGAAATTTAGACTGGAACTTCAAAAAGTAACTAAACGCAGAAGTAATTTTGCCTTTAAATGGAGAAAAAGGCTTGAAGGTGCCGAAATGAAATGTATATAGAAATTCGTAGTTATTCGTGTATATCAAACCTTTTATGCAAGCACTTTCTTGAAAACTGAATGATTGCTTGTTATGCAAGTATAAAATATGGACCTATTGGACGGGACGAAATAAAAGAAACTGTTATACACGGATATAATTGCAGAAAAGAGCTTTAAATCTTTTTAAAATTATAATTCAATAAAAATTATAATTATACGTAAAAATTTCAATTATTTGTAATTAAGTTAAAAAGATACAAATGATACAGTCAAATTTATATACATATATAAAAATGAATGTTTGTTTATTTGTGAGTTTGTTTGACCTTTATAGACTCTGAAACGGTAAGAGATAGAACACTGTCTTTAGCAACTTTGTTCAGAATTATCTTGAATAGGTTTTAGTTCCAAAATGTCAGACACATGAATGATGAGTTGATGCGTAGCAACGCGCACCTGGTACAGCTAGTCTTAAATAAAAAGTGGGGCTCCGTACCAATTTTGCATCTTGCTAAAAGCTGGTAATAATAAACCTTATTAATTCTTAACATAAAATTTTACATTAATGTAATTAATTATTACATAATTGCCATAATAATATTGTTTTATCACAGTATTTTAAACTACCTAATCAAAGTATTATAGAATACTTGATTCATTTACAATACCCCTCTTGAAACGAACATAATAATTCCCGTAAAAGAACATCAAACAAGACGTAGATTCTTCAAATAAACACAAAGATTTATTGCCACTCCAGACCCCAGAGTGCTTAGGGAAGTGGCAAAAAATCCAAAATGACAAGCGCCAAGGCGGGTCAAGTAGCCGACAAGCCGTATCAAACAAACAAGCATACACAAAAAATTTAACGCATCTGTCATTTCCCGTACACTGCTAATCTTGTGTACTAGAAACACATGAGGGTAGTTATAATTTTAAACAGTTTTTAAGTATAACCTAAAAGTTTGAACTTTGGGCTCTCGGACGTGAGTTCTTGGGTTCAAATCCTGACACACGCGCCTCTTATTTTCAATGTACAAATTAGAAGTTGATTATCACTTGCTACGTTGAAGGAAAGCAAAGTGAGGAAACCTGCAATCCTGAGAATTCTTCATAAAGTTGTCAAAAGAGAGGGTAGTCCACAAATCAATGATTATAAATGCGAATATTTGTCTGTTTGGCAATCTTTTCATGCCTAAACCACCGAACCGTTTGTGATAACGATTTATAATAGAAACAGACTAGAACTTACAAAAGATTAGACAGTTTCGCATTAATAATATTAGTAACAACGGAAGTGATTCCTTGCAGAAATACCGCGCGGTATCTACATCGTAGTTACACGTGTCGAATATGTAAACAGTCTTTTAACTTATCGGGTTCAAAAATTAACATACTACTGTAATAATGCTGTTTTTAGAGTTCTACAGTAAATTCGGAACCCTTATAGTTTTACCGTTCGTCCGCAGTCTTACCTAGACAGTAGGACGGAGTCGTTAATGGTTACTTAAATCACTTCTTAGCAGAGATCTTTATGCAAACTCTGTACTCAGGGGCGCTTGAGGTATAACTACGACTGTGAGTGCAGCAGAAAAGTGCTAGTAAAGTAAGAAATGCTTGAGTATTTATAATGAAAAAAAGACTTGAAATTAAAATCTTGCCTACCGGTGGTTTCTTCTTCAAAACGATTTGTTTTGAAAATTTGAAAAATCTTAACACTAGTATAATTTAATTAAAAGAAAATCTGTTTTGGATAGATAGTTGAAAATTACTTATGTCTTAAATAGTTTTTCTTATAATTTAATTATATAGGCTACTCGAAACACTTTCAGATTTCCAAAACCAATCGTTTCGTTGAAGGAAGGGCCGACTGTAATTGAAATATTTGTATTATTACCTCAACGGAACCTACATAGTACGTGGCAGGACATCACTTGGCCCGTTCTTTATGGTATCGCTAAGCATGGAGTGTCTACGTTTATTTAACCCTTAGATACTGTGACAGTAAATTTTTTGTTGTTTTTTTGGCGATTATTATTTGTCGTCGGCGAAATATTAACCATGTTTTCAATACTCGTATGTATTAAAATGAAATCTATGTATGTTAGTTACTCTGTCATCCAAAAACTACTGAACGGATCGAAGTGAAATTTGGATAGAGATTAGAGATAGATTATAATCAGGAATAACGCATATGCTACTTTTTATCATCCTGTCTACGATGCAGGCGAAGACGGAGCGGAAACTAGTTTAGAAACATGAAATATGCATTGTTGAGATATATTTTATCTCTTAAGTACCTAAGGATCTTGTTAGGACTTCGTATACTATGAGTAAAAATGTAACGTCCGTTTGTTTATTATGACACGTTTGTTATCACAGGGTGCACGTAAGCACTGAGTAGACAGTTGACATTTAACCATGTAATAAAATGAAATTTGGAGGATCTTAATTTCACCGGAAGATATTAACTGTTGGCAGTTATTTATATTATAGATTTATTGATACCATTTTAATGATTTTTAGCGTATTTATCTGCCTGTAGATCTTTGTCTGTCTTTGTGGTCGCTTTTCTCAGACGTTTGCAAGTTGTCCTAAGATATCGTAAAATTGGTGATAGAAGAAGTGATAACATTGCGGTTAAGAATTCGGCTTCCTACTCGAGGAGTCCAGGTTTGAATCCCAGGGCGTGCACTTCTAACTTTTCGGAATGATATGCGTTTTAAGCATTTAAATGTCACTCGCTATAACGGTGAAGGAAAACGTTGTGAGGAAACTTGCATGCCGGTTAGTTTGAAAAATTCAAAGGTCTATGAAGTCTGCCAATCCGCACTTGACCAAAGTGGTGGACTTATGGTCCTAACCTTCTTATCCAGAGAAGAGATCCGTGCTCAATAGTGCGCAGTGATGGGTTGAGATGATGACGATAATGATCGTAAAATTTATAAAAGCGCAAGTATTTCTGGATGGATGGATAAATAGATGAATGTTTTTTACTCCTTCACGAAAAAAGTACTGAATGGATTTGAATAAAATTTGACACAGTGAATGATTATGGTCAAACGCATAGATTTCCTTTCATTAACGTAACTACCCGGGCATAGCCGTGGGCTGACACTTTTTTTTAAATTATTTATTTATAAAATTCTACCGAGCTGCGACAATAATCAACAAACATATCTCATTAGTAGCGCTAATAGAAACAAACTCCTGACAAGTCTTACAAATGAAGCGTACTTGAAAACAATTTGTACTGTTAGTTTGCGTGCTCACAGTTTGATTTCATATGCAAAGTTATAGTGGTTAACCGTTTCCAAACCGTATTTTAACAAGGTGTTTCTTGGTTATTCAAACGTAACACGCAATTTTGTGTTAATAAAAGCTAACAATCCTTTATTGCCCGCTTCGTCGCACTAACCAGATGTCCTTAGCTGATTACAAGATGATAACAGTGGACTGTTTTTATTATTTAGTACGAATTAAAACTAAATATTGGTGATATGTTTTCCGTGGTCTACTACCGATTTCTAGGTATGTCTCTTTCAACTATTCTCTATTCCGCTCTATTCCTTAGTTTTTCCCACGAATGAAACACCCTGTGTGTGTATGCTCGGTGCAATTTCGATCTGGATTTTATTGTGCTTCTCAAAGCTACGGTCTCGTGTCTGATTTCATTTAAATGTATGTTCCAGACATTCAGCATTTTTTTTAACAGACTATCGTTTCCGCGTTTTGCGTTCTTTCACGCTCCCCACACACGTCACCCACTGTGACACTCTTGTGCTAGATTTAATCTTAGCAGTCTTGATCACTGCTATTTAGTTCAAAATAAATAATAATTTCCAGTAATATTATATTCAGATCATATTCAGAAACAGACGCCTTCCTGTTATTGCGCTTATGGTGACATCTAGGTATTCTCGTGGAAACCTATTTTCTTATGGAAATTTGATGTTATTCTTCGTAAAAACCACCATTTAACACTCTCCAGGTATCCAACACTTTACATACCGAAAATTAACCTTTTATTCTGTTTTGACGACAAAGAAAAACTTGAAATGTACTTCAAAATTACTTAAACTAACACACTATATTGGTTTATACCAATTTACTATTATTTATATAATAAATATATATTATATTATTATTTATATAAATATGGTGCACCTTATCTAATTAACAGAAATTAAACTTGCTCAAGATATAATTTACAAAATGATATACTTACTTACATCGATGGTATATCACTTATTGGTGTGGCTAAGTATTTAAAATTTAAATATATTTAATAATAAAACTCTTACATCAAACTTTTTTTTAATACGCGAATACTAATATAAATTAAAAATCCGTTAGTACATACACGGGATGAGCAATTATTCATCCAGGGTACAAAACTTGCCAGCTCAGAGACACTCGGATCGGATTGGTAGGTGTCTAAGAGCTTTCCAAGGCGCCCCGGGAAATGCATTTACATGTCACACGACACTGTGGGAGACTGTACACGTGACGTTGATTGTCTTGTACTACTAGATACGAGTATGTATGCCATATCGATCCCGTAGACCAGTGGTTCCCAAAGTGGGCCAGGTGAATCAACACGGTACACAGGTACATAGAAGATTTGACACTTGGAGACCACAAGTAATACAATTTCATAAGTTGTAAGTGTAGTCTGTGAAAACATATGTATGTTATTTTGAGAGAAAAAAAAAATAAGCCTAATTTGGCTTTCCTTATCCACAAAGGCATAATACTTACGAAAATATTAAAAAAGCAAAAAATACTCGAAATTTTTGATTTCTGATAGTGTCTTCCGGTGAAAATTATTGTAATGAGACATAAATAAAAAAAATATAAGATTTAAGATTCTTTAATCCACAGCTGGAACATCTTTACTTTTTTGATAAATTTTGGAAGTCTGGTTGAATTTTAGCATCAAAACGTCCACAAAACTGGTTCTTGTGTTTAAATGGTCTCTTAGAAAAAGTTTGGGTGCCACTGGTATAGACTATTTGCGATACCTGTATTCACGATTGTTTCTTAGCTTTCAGGGGTATTCATAGTGCTGAACAGAAGCTCGACCTGCCGTATATATTATAATTAAATTAAACTGTTTATTGTCATTTGTGGTACCAAATATGAATTGGTAAGCAATTATACCTTTCACCTATATAAATTATTGTTATATATACAAAAAAATCCTCAATTTACAAATATTCATTTCAGGCGTAGCAAAGCGATGAGCGGGAGGTTGATTGTATACGCAATCGTTCATCTATTTTAAATAAATTTTTATTTCAATTTTAAGATAATTGTAATTATTTGAAATGTTTAACACAGAAACAAACTAACAAACGGTACTGCACACGCAAAAACATCTCTACATTGATCTGCAGTACCTACAACGCAATCTGCGAATGCGTGCCAACGTGGTAAACCCTTCACAATGACTCCAGCGTGGGCTTATTTGATCCGTTTGTATTGAACTTGTTCCATACCTGTGGGTAAGCTGGGTTGTGCAAATACATTCGTCTAGTAATCTGTCGCTTGTTTGCATACTGTTGCTTTGACGCTAGGCTTGGGTATAGGCTTAGAATGAGTCGTTTGAAGTGTCCTTGAGTTTACACGGCGATGGGTTGCTGAGATGTTAATATATTTCAAGTTAATTGAGATTCTCCTTTGGATTTAGCACCAATGGCTCAAAATTGAACCACGTTATACAAACTGTATAGGTACTCCACTAAAACGAGCAGCCTCTAATAGAATAGGAATAAAGAGTGGTGGTATTCTTCTTACTACGAGTATGTATGATTTTAACGTACATAACATAGGTGACATTTGCAAAATCTTAACCTCAGAATAATGTAAGCGATAGATAAACAGAGAAAGATAGGACATGGGGAATATCTTTAGTAGAAACATTCAAGATTGCCTGTGGTATAACGCCAGGCGGTTCAACTTGGGTCGACATCGTTCCTTAATGTATTCTGTGTTTAGAATAAGATTATAATATTAAGGAGGGTAACCGCGTTGCGCTGTGGATTGTGGAAATGTACTACTTACTATTCACTGACGAATTATAATTGGAGATCGAGCGATAAGAGTTAGCAGGTGAGCGTGTTCTGAAAACTGAAAACTGCGGCAAACTCTGTCGGAAACTTTCAAGGTGGTGTCGAAGAAATAAGTTTAAAACATCACTAACAACAACAATACAAATTAGTTGTTTCAATTTCAAGAGTAGAAAATATCAATGATAGAAGAAATCAATCAAATGCAAGTAACCTAAGTATTGAATATGATAACATTAAAAATAAAACACATGAAAATGTCCTTTCAGAATCTGTCATTTGATTCAAATATGATAATTAACAAAAACAATGAAATAAACTTCAAGTTTTGTATAATTAATTTAAACTTAGACATCAATTTGACTTAAAATGAATTGCATCGAGTACAAGACACTATCATATATCATCTTGCAGCAGATAATGAAAAAGAAACAGTGATCCATTCCTCAAACAGAAACCTACACATGATTCGAACACAGAAACTCTCCATTGACAAAGGGCATCGTGTCTCTCGAACCCATCCCTTCGTCTTATCTCACTTCATTCATTACCATCTAGTTTATAAAACTCGACGGGCCGAAAACATATCGCGCCTCCATTTTTTTGTCACACCACTTAATTATCTGGATTTATATCATGATAAAATCGACCATCGACTCCGGAGATAAAAAGCTATTTTCGAAAGAGACAAAAAGAAGTGAATTACCCTCTAAAATGGACCTCTTACGAGTTTTAGTTTGATCGATTGCGCATCTGAGACAATAGTACGTACAGATAAATCAGGTTCGAGATACGGCCTTTACGGATTTGGCTTCAAAGGTGACAAATGTATATAAGTGCATCAATATAAGTTGTATAAGATATTATGGATATAAGTCTGATATTCCTAATACTTTTGCCGAAAACTAAAGGTTTGAAATATCAAGGGCCAAGTGGGTGGTGTGAAGCTCTGTTTTGACTAAACTTATTGTTTAACTGACATAAGGCTTAACCAAAATTTAGAACGGTATTAAATCATAACAGAACAATATACATCAGCACATAAATTTCTGCTTCCGCGGTAATTGAACCCGGGACCCCATGATACGTACACTATGTTTGATAAATCTTTCAACTTCCAGAAACTTCTGAAGGAAGGCAGGACGGTGAAAATAGTGGATGAAGGTAGCTGATAACTCTACCAAATCGCATTAGAGCAGCGAAATGAGGTGCTGTATACTCGGTGGATTCCACGATCTAATTTGCACCCAGTATAGGTCTCCTCACTGACATGTGTCCTGTATCGAGTTGCAACCAAATTTATAACCAGATAACGAAATACAGTATACAGCAAGATCAACAAATCTTGAATCAATCGATATTACATTCCTCTTGCACAACAAAAAACATTAATCAATGCCTATTGTATTCATTTTTAAGCAATACACAGATTTGACAAATGTTCCATCAAACAAATGAATATGTCTTCGATTTACAAAAATGATATTTTTATCAACAACTGTGACGGAACAATAAAGTGATGTTGAAATGTTGACTAGAGTCGTAAGTGAAAAGGCGTAACTGCGTGACCATGGTCGAAAAGTTCGTGGGCGAAAACGAAGTATTAGCACGAAAGGTGGTCAAGTTCGCCTTGAGTTGCTTGGTAAAGGGCTTATGGTTTTAGTGAGACGGCTCGAGTGGGTTATTGGAGGTACCTAGATGTTAAGATGACTTAAATAAATTAGCCAAATCAAGTGTTATAAGCGCCGCGGATTGTTTCGATTGTAGGCAATCAGGTAAGTTATGAAGCAATAAACGCGGACGAGTAGAAGTGACCGCTCTACTCAAAAAAAAGTCATAAAAACTTTTGTGCCTCGGAGAGCACCTAACGCCATCGATTTGGTTATTATCCTTAGATATTCAGCACATAAAAATTTTCGATACTTCCCTCCACCAACCTGCATTGGAGCTGTGTGGTGGAGTTACTCTAGGAGCCTCCTCAATATTAAGAGAAACCCCGTTACTAGATCCCCATCAATAGATTGAAGCCAAATATGTCAGCCAAGAGTGGGAAGGAGCTCCCTTCCATGGTTTCCGTGGCACTGCAACATCAACTCCGAAAAGCATGTTTTGTCAAAGAATGTGATCGGAGATTTTTTTAATGGTGCTAAAATATTATGCCACCACTTCTCACCATCCCCATCATCGCCTGTTTTATGGCGTCCCGCAAAGGATTGGAGCAAATTAACTGGATCCTTATTTCCACCAGAGTATAATATAGGTGTCTTCAAGACAAGAGTGAATAGGGCTTATTCTAAGTTAATACGCTTTGCCTTCTACGGCTACATCGCCATTTCCCACCAGGTCGGACTGTAGCCAGGCATTAACTTATAATATGTAAAAAAAATAAATTTGAGTTTCGCTATTTAATCTATACATTTATTATAATTTATTATTTTATCTTTCGCCAATCAAGAAAAAGGGAGATGACAAAATCTTCCTAATGACTTACTCGTATACTATAAATGTATATTTTTCATAAATATCATTTTATTATTCATTTATTAACATAATAAACGAACTAAGGTACTGACCAGCTACGTATAACATGAAAATAATAATAATAATTCTTTAATGAAAGTACATATTCTTCACTTTATACTATTTTTATAATTTTCTACTTTTTATAATATAACGCCGCAAGAAAATACTTGCAAGAAAGTAGCTAACTTATATCCAAGAATTAACTAAATAATTGCAGAAGTTAAATTAGCTTAACCAATAACCAATAAAACTGCTTTACGTTGTGAAACACAGATGGCACTACTAATTAAAGTAATGCGATATTCCCTAAAGTTATAAGATATTATCATATTTAGCTGTAAGTCAAATTGTCTCTAAATCCACCCTCTAAAGTTATTTTTTAAACTATTCTATTGATATTCTTCTGAGAGAAGGAGAAGGATCATCACTGATAAGCCGACTGCTAGTCTGAATTTCAACCTTATGGCCTTATAACAATAGAGTCGGCCGCCACGAATATAGACAACGACTCTATAGGACACTCTAAGGAGGATGAGAAACTTGGAGAAGACATAGAGCATACATACTCCACTGTTGCTCAAGTGTGGATTGGTTGAGGAACCCCAAGGCTGGCCATTCCAAGGGTCAGAAGTTTAGATGCGGTTCGAAGTCGTCTAACCTGGCAAAACAGTCGCTATATAATTGAACCAGCCAACCAACTTTAAAAGACCTCCGAAACACGGAAACGCTCAAGAATTTTACCACTAACAGTCACCGACCACGCTCGATCACGCCCGCTGTTGCATAACTACCTGAATCATTTGTGATCAACGCAAGAAGCAGGGCTATGAGCGCATCAATACAAAAACTTTCTTTGTGTTAGGTAACGGTTTAGGCAATCATCATCTCAACCCTTCATAGCTCACTATTGAGCACGGGTCTCTTCTTTGAATGAGAAGGCTAAGACCATAGTCCACCACGCTGGCCAAGTGTGGATTAGCAGACTTCACACACCTTTTAGTTTTGCAAACTCCTCGGCATGCAGGTTTCCTCCCGATGTTTTCCTTGACCGTTATAGCGCTAGTCACAGTAAAAGCTTAAAACGCCCATACCTCCGAAAAATCAGAAGTGTGCGCCCTGTGATTCGAACCTGGACCCCCCGAGTAAGAAGCCAAATTCTTAACCACTCGGCTATCACCGCTATCGGTTTAGGCAATAATCCTATATTAATACGGTACACATACGTTACACATGATGCTCTAAAACTCTCAAACGAATAGAGGAACAAAAACGAAGAAAGTTTTTGACTTATTTGTCAGCAGGAGAGGTTAGCCTCTGCTCAATCATCAATGGATGGATGACTTTGCGTAAATATGGATGACTTTGCATCTTATACAATGGTATAAACAATTGCGGTATAAATACTTAAATAAGTGTTTGTAATCGGGTAAAAAATTGTGCTGTCAAATATGAAGTTGAACGGTTTTGTGGGTCAAAGGTTTAATCATTATTTCGTTTCTGTTGTTGTTCCTGTAGTCCCAATCTATTTGTTTTCCTTAGTGGTATCACGAACAGTTTAGGTAAATAATAATTTGTATGATTTAGTTGTAGTACGTATCTACCTATTTCATA
>DWJZ01003079.1:0-17835 GCA_018249125.1 Asbolis capucinus
AGTATGTATTTAAAAGTATATATGTATGTTTATCAGTTGTCTGATCACCATAGTACAAGCTAACGCTTAGTTTGGGTGCAGATGGCCGTGTGAGTTGTCCAAAGATATTTATTTATTTCGAAAGAAATATGTAGGTACAATAATCGGAAAGAAAATGAAAATATCTACAATTAGAAATAGATTTTGTTGTTTTAAAAAATTAAACAGAAAGACTTAATAATAATAATAAAACTTATATTTTGGACGATAATCCATAAAAAAAATTTAGTAAGCCAATTCATAAACCTATGTTAACCTTAACTTAACTTAAACATTAAAAAAATTGCCTTATAACTAACTTATAATTAATTGTAATAAGAAAACTATTTATTATTTTGAATTTGAATAATAGAAGATCCATTCACGTCACTCGTTACTTTCTACGAGGCCACAGGGCACAGCGGCGTACACTTTGCGAACCCCTGAAGGTAAGTGTAGATGCTTCGCTAAAATAGTAAGTCTATCCATCTTCATGTGATCGTTTAATTACTGAGACAGATAATTGAAATTACCTTTTGAAGTGCCGACTTGTGGGAAAATTTCATAGGAATCCTACACTACTATCAAGGGTTTTTATGACGTTTTAAAACTTAAATTCTCTCAGATATCATCCGTTAGATGACTTGGAAGGTAATTAATTAATTAATTATTTAATTAATAATGGGGAATTTAATTAAAGTATTCCTTTTCATGTTTATTGTGCACGAGTCTACCAATTCCCATTTGGCATTGTGGATTGGTCACCCTTCATAATAAGATGAAACCCACGTCCGGCATTGGGGAGTTTAAGGGTTGCAGAGAGGGATGAAATAATTAAAATGAAAATATTAACTTATATATAAAAATAAAAATAAATACGCCGTTTATTAAAATATTTAAAAACACAAGCTTTAATTATAAATCTCTAATACAAAATTTCATAACTGTATTGTTAACGGTTGAGCTCCCTTATCTGGAGCAAATCCTGAACGTAGTATCAGGTCACGTTTATCATAAAAATGTATTTTCATCGGACGGACGGTTTATGCAAAATTTCCACACCGTAGCGTGAAAGTGAGTTGACTGCCTTCGCTTCGGAAAAGCTTTTATCTTCATTCATTCATTGTAACCTATGACCGTCCTGCTACTAGGCTCGGGTGAGAGGAGTATCACATTGTGAAGGTCTAAGCCAAGGTCTACTGGTGGCCAAGTGCAGATTGGTAGATCACACACCTACAACAAATTTATGGAGAACTTTCAATGCAGGTTTCCTCTCGATATTTTCCTTCACCGAAACAAGTGATAATGAATTTCTTAAACTCACATAAATCTTGAAAATTAGAAGGTTATTTGAACCCAGGACTTCGAAACACCAACAATCAAAACCACTGGGCCACTGCTAAATAAATAGTATTACATATTTGCATCCACAACTGACCCTATTCGTCGTGGCTAATTACTAAGAAATATGCCGCGGTCGAGAAAAAAAACCAGGATTCACCAACCTATTGAGGTGACTGAGCTACGAAGTAGGAAAAAAAACTTGTAATAGCGATACAGCCGTAGAAAGATAACCATGAAAGATGGTACCAGTATTATATCATTATTGGATGCCATAGGAACATACCAAGCTGTTCAATTCCCATGGGCCATGTGTTAATTAAGTTTTTATGTTGATTCTGATTAATGTCTGTTAAACTGTCGCTAAAGAGCGTTTAAGATACTGGGCTCGGGTGTCCTGACACACTGTTAGGGGAACAGGCCATAGACCTCCACGCTGGACAAGTGCGGATTATTAGACTTTCTCACTCACAAATTTACAGGAAGTCTCTGGAGTGCAGGTTTCCTGAAGATGTTTTCGTTGACCGTAGCTAGTGACAATCAACTTGTGATATGCACATACTGCGAATATAAGACTGAGATGTGTGCTTTGAACCTAGAATCTCCCGTTTGAGAGCCCCTGGTTGAATATTGAACGAGTCGCCGCTCTCCGGGTATCTATCCCTACACCGCGGATATCCTTCCTATACGGACGACACGCGGAACCTCGTCTTTGTATGGCGTACTACAATCTATTTGAATACTTAACCTGCAAATTTCCACTCGAGTATAATGTATCTTCAAGAGGGAACAGGCTTCTTCTAAGTTAATGCTTTTTATCATATAAAACTATTGCCACTTACCATCAGATGGGATCGTAGTCAAGCGTTAATTTATGTGTAAAAATATATTGAAGATCTTTCCCCTCTATCAATAGTGACAGCTATGCTATGAAGGTTGTGTGGAAGGCTGCGTGGAAGAGTGTGTTCTCCTTCTGCGAGAGGAACGGGAGAGGGCCGATCCCACTCGGAGCTTACCCAGACGGCTGCTCAGGAGGTTTTAGTAGGTAGAAATCTCAGATAACCCGAAACCTCGAGGTTTGGGTATCCTGTGAAGATTTCCCCCTCGACAACTGGCTCACTTGACTGCTATTCATCTACTGGACTCAAACTTCTACTTGATATAATTCCTACATCAGAACATATCGAAGAAACTATTGCCACATTAAAACAGGTGTGGCCAATGAATAATTTACTGCAACATGAATGGAATTAACGTATCTCTGGACAGTAATGTATGTATCTTTGTCAAAATCTTTTTAATGAAACTGAAATATATTCAGCTTTAACTTGATCTATTGATAATTGCATATTACTGTTGAAGTTTGTGGCAGTAATTGTATAAACTAATCGTGTAAAAATATGGTATTTTAATAGGAAATATCTGCGAGTAAATTGTAAGAACTTTTTTTTTACTCAAAATAAGTTAATGCTTGACATAGATTCCACCTGATGGTAAGTAGCCGCGTCTAAGATGTTGGGCGCACTAACTAAAATGCCTATTCACTCTTCTCTTGAAGACTCCTACATGGCAGCATGCAGGCAAGTTATTCCAATTATGTTGTATTATTTGACTAGCTGTATCCACAGCTTCTCTTGCTTTCGCGTTTGCTTGCATAGGCCTCATGTAAACCTTGCTATTAAATAATAAATATCTTTGGACAAGTTACACACGGCCATCTGACCTCAAACTAAGCGTTAACTTGTACTATGGTATTCAGACAAAGGAAAAACATACATACATATATATTTGTAATTAAATACATACTTATATAGATATTAACACCAAGATACGCAGAACAAACATTCCAGCTCATTACAGAAAAGTTTGGGCTGGGTGGGAATCGAACCCAGCACCTTTGGTGTAGAAGTCAGGTTCACTAACCACTAGACCAACCGGTCTGGCTATCGGTATATGCGGTATTCGACATCTATCGGTATCATTCGGAATAAAGATGTCCTAAATATTAATCCGGGATATAAGTAATAACTTTGCCAAGTTTAAAAATCCTTCCACTGGGTTTCACGTGATTCTTGTTCAAACAGATAAAAAATAATTCTAAAAAGGTGTCCCATCTCGTTATTAGAGCGTTCTCTTATCAAAATTTTGAAAAAATATTCGATGCCCAAAAAAAGCTGTTAGTTATTTTACGAATTTACGATTGCATCACAGCGAGATAGTGCTACGGAATTCTTAACTACCCATCGCCTAATACACACTTGCCCGATTATATATTTTGATTATATATAGCTATTTTTCTCATCTCAAGACCAGGAAATTATGCAATACCGCAGCTCTCACTGGTAAACTCCACAAAGTATCACCAAAGCAGGAGAAAATAGTGTGAAAGAACATATTTCATTCATTACGCCGCTTATAATATCCACTTCTAATGACCACAAAATCCCTTTCAAATATACCGAACTATGCTTAAATGCTTTACGGCAATTTTAGTGTCACTTACCAGTAATTTATGCAATTTTGCAGTTAATATAAATACAAGAATTGTGAGTTTTAAGCTTGAATGAATGGGTGATTGGCAAAGTGGATGCGACGTATATAAGGTTCGAGCCCCGTTAGATTGTGAAACCAATCCTTACTTATAATTGCGAGTTACTCTGTCTGTCTGTTACCTTGTCAACTTAAGTACCGAAACGAAGAAAGAGTTGTACAGAGATAGAATTAAAGTTGAAAAGGAAAATATTCTATTGTTTATTGGGAATTGGGGTTGTATTTAATTTTGTAATTTTCGAAGATGTAACCTTAAAATCAACAACAACCGTACAAAATTTTTATAAAACACTTTCATATAATAATATCAGCGATACACTGCTAGACCCGAAGAATTAATCCTTTCACGCACGTATTTATTAAAACAAGTTTTTGCGAAGCACAAAAACGTGTACACTGACAATCACTTCTATCGTTAGACACCAAAGCAAATTGGTAAACAAGGAACTATTAGAGCAGAGAAATCCTTGATCGATACTGCTTTTTATCCCACTAACGTTGTATCGGTGATCGAACCTAAAATTTCATTTGGCTAACAAATTGAGCTTGCAAATGAGCTATTTGATTATAAAAAAGTCAACAAAAAACTATTTAAGTATCCCGACATCTAAGTTTTTATAAATCCAGTTCTCTAAACTAATCAACGCGAGGAACTGTTTGAACCGGTTTTGAAAGACAGTGCCCTATATTTCTAGCGTCAATATTTAAAAGTTCTACTATTATAAATTCATCTTACTCGTACGCTGTGTTTACGTTGTTGAAACCATCTGTATGATCCATGTGATGAATAAGCACATTGTATTTTTTCTAAGTCTAAGGGGTTGGCGATTTAGAAGACGAACCAGTATTAATTAATCACCGTCGTTTAAGAACATAGGCACAACCAGGAAAGTAGCTCGTACAACCAGGGTCTTGAAGAGATGTACATCAATTATGCAGGACTCCACGTGGAGTTCATTATGAATACCTTAGAGTAGCTGTCTCCACAATAGGCAAAAAGGATGTCAATAAAAATCCTCTCTTTAGAGTCGAACTATTGTGAACAAACTTCAAATTTTGTTGAGGTATTTATCACATCACATAATTTCTAAAAGCACTATTCACTAAAACGGTACTAAAATACTGATCCTAGACAATAATTCTTAAAGCAGGTCGTGAGTGTCTAAATAAATCTATGGCGAGTTTATGTAACACCATTGCTACTGTAACGCCGTGAGCCGCTATTGTCGCACCTTTCTCTATTATCAATAAGTCGGTTACAAATCAGAAAGTGGCATGGGCTGTTTTATCTATGAATTTCAAATAAATCAGTCACCTGGTGATAAATGTCGTTGATCGTTATTAAGTACTATCTGAAATGGCCGCAGTAGATGGCAAAAAGTGGGCTGATCTAGCTTGATTGATAGCGCGTCACAGTGGGTCAGCGATACTTCGTTTAATTACCTATTTAATTTGTTTTAAACTACAACAGCTGATCGCTGACAGTGTTGACGTAGTGCGTATTGATTGAAGCTGAGCAATTGCTTAATTATACCCGTGGACGCATGAATACAAAAAGAAGTGACATTTAAGAAGACTAATTAAAAGTGTTCGTGTTCTTGGAGATAAAGTGATTCAAACGAATTCTTATAGTGGAGAACACGGCTTAGCTGATGTTGTTTTTGTTTAAAATATTTAATCTATAGGTAATTGAACTTTGAGAAACAAAAAACTTGACAAAACATACCTAGAAGTAAAGTTTATTCAATTGATAATATTGACACCTATCAACGACAAAATTTGACGTTCGCTAAACAAGATGCCGAAAGAATTTTTAATTATAAAATTAAGATTAAAGTCGTCGCTAATGACTTCATGCAATTATCCATTGAAATGGCAGAGGCGGTAAATCGCAAATTATTAAGTTCATATTGTTAAAATGTAGTTTGTTTACGCCCTACAACTCTAAAGGTTCTTGCAACAGTAGTATATAAATAAAATCAATTTCTTGACTCTTTCAAATAGATTTGTTGCGTATATTAAGGCACTTGTAGTACCAAAAACGACTAATACGACGTTGCACGTGAACAAGAATAAGTTATTGCTTGATGGACGAGTAAATTTATCGACAAAATTTCGCTATTAAACAACAGTAAATTTTCCTTGTTACGTAAATAAGCAGTTTTAGTACTTTTTGTATCCGGCAGGTAAAACAAAAAATGTCATCGTTTTCTTTATCTTCAACGTTTTAGCGTTGCTGGGAACTGAACCCTGTTCCTCTAACTTCATCCAAACCGAACCAATATTACATAAGCAATTCTATTTTGTTTCAATTGCTTTGTAATATCGTTATTATCTAATGATTTGCCCATAAAAAGAACTATTTAATATGATGTTGCAGTAATTAAGCATTGGTCACTTGCAATCGCGAACAGAATTGATACTAAATAGTTCTTTCACATCGTCGAACCTTTACATGATGACATGTAATTTATTGATTCTCATTTACATCAAAATGACGATCATTTACAGTCGAATGCAAAATTATGTTTAAATTTATTCACACTTCCCAGCCACTGTTTAGTAACTTAAATACCTCAGTTTTATCTGTGTTTGCTACTTGCGTCGTTCAATTTATGAGTTCGATAGAATGATTTATATTATTTTGTTTTACGTCGTTTTGAATGGTGTTAAAATATTTATTTACAAAACTGTTCGTATTGGCGTTTCCTTATTATATTTTTATCAATTCCTTACCTCACTCTAGAGTATTCTATTAGGCTATAAGTTAACTGCTTAAACTTTAACCATAAGTAATACTAGAACGACTTAGTGATTATGTACCGTGGGTTGCCATTTTAAAATTAATAGTAAATTATTTATTATCACTTTATTTTTAGCGCAAACTGTGTTTACTTGTTTTTGGTTTAAGACATTAATCTGAGTTAACTTTTATATTATTTATTGGTTACAACTTAAGAATATAAAGTAACAGTATGATTCTGAAACAACTTTGACAGGTTTTCATAACTATTCATAAAAATAAATCCAATAGCGTGCGCTACAATCAAATCAAAATTGGAAATGAATGTAGAATGAATATTTTCTATGATCTTATATCTCATTTAAGACTTGAAAAAGAGGTTCTTGCACAAATAAGGTTTGCAATTAGTCCAATATCCATCGCTCGAACCACCTGACGAGGTTGACCCACATTTACATTAGATTTATTACCGTCTCTGGTGCGTATAACTATTATAATGGTTTCTCTGTCGGTGTTTTCAATCTTTATAGATGGTTTTGCTGCTTTAGCCATCGGCTATAGAACGGTATGCTAATGTAGTAGCGATTTTTCTTTATGAACCCGGTCTTAACGGATGTTTAAGTATCTTTATTCACTTTACGCTTCTACTCTAATGGGCATCCCAGTTATGGAAGGAGTTTTTTTAAAATAAAGGAGACTCTTACCATACTGGCTTCAGTCCTGATTGGAGGGTTACTGACGAACTTAGTGTCGAAAGTTTTTATGCCAGGCTGACAACTACTAACAACCGGGGCAAATGGTTATACGTGCCCTCCGAATCACTCAAGAATGTTTGACTCGTGGTCAACCTGCTTTAGATTAACCGCGCCCGCTGTTGCTCAACTTCAATGATCAAGTAGGATTGGCACAAGACGCTGGGCTATCAATATTTCAATCATTACCTTTATTTCCATAGCCTTGTTTGTTATATCTTTATTTTGTTGATTAAAAAAATATTAATAATTATGCCTAGAAGAGATTTGAATATATTTCTTTAGTCACGAGTGTGTAATTCCTGGTGTCTTTAATATTCTGGTCAATTCCTAATTTGTACATCTAGAAAAGGTTAGCAATAAATTGCTTTAGCACTTAATAGTATCTATAAAATTTAACAATTTGATGTGGTGATGGAAATGCCTTATAAATTATTACCCTATTATATTATAAAATTTACAGAATATAGGGATAATTTAATATAGGATTATTAAATTATAATTCTGTCAATTTATTTAATATAACAATACCTATTCATATAATTTAATATCAAAATATCTTATCTCACTAATATGATAAATTTGAAGGATTTTAAGGATGGTTTTTACTCTTTCACTCAAGAACTACTGAACAGTTTCAGATGAAATTCGGTACAGGGATAAATCATCTGCAATAACACGTATGCTGCTACGTTTTGTCAATATACGGGCAAAGCCGCTGTCGGAACTATAGCGAAGCTTATAATTCTGTTTTTTTTTATAGCAAAGAACAATTCAAAGTAATACTTTCAAATAAAAGGCTTGATTTTTCAAAATATTTCTTATCTTCTGTAACTTAGAAACCATGACAATTTTATTACATCAACTACTCCTTCGTTGCACACGGTGTGACACACTTGACCAATTTTTTTCATTTATCACCATTCTTTCACGCTTCATCATTCGCAGCACGCACGATGATGATATCTTCATTAACTTCATCATCCAAGTCCCGAATATTAATGCATGCTTTTGTTACGAAAAAGTTATTTCAAAGTGTTTGAACTTTAACATTATCGACTTTACAATTTATTCACTTCCTTACACGTCGAAAAATCTCCATTAGCGGCTAGCTGTCAAATGTCATTAATTAGTTTGACATATTGGAGAGTGGTTTGATGAAGGCTGTATACCATTTTAATACTCGATGTTTTAGTTTTTATTGATTGTTTTTTTATATGTGTTAAGTGGATTGGTTGCAAGATTGAATGTTAAAAATTTAGAGTTTCCGGACGTTCTTAAGTAGATCCAGTCGTTGCTATTTTTGTTTTTTTTGTTACTTTCATCAACTTTCTTTCCTTACTTTTGTTTCTAATTACCCTCAATACTTAGTCTAGGCGTGACTTAATATGAAACCAGGTCTTTTTTGGCATAATTATTTTGTTCTAATTGTCTTTTTATGGCAAAGATAAAAGAGTAAAAACATCAAAGGCTTCACAGAAACGTTGTCGATTAAAAAGGATGAGAAGAGGTGAGGCTTTTAAGTCCCAGCTAGAAAACGATAAGTTTATTGTGATTGACTTAAGCGAGGAAGTAACATTATTTAAGGAAAGATCACACCAATATTGACACACTTGTTTTCCGATTCCTTCTCTTCCTTAGGTGATTTCAAATAATTAATTAGTATGAATAAAACACCTACCATCAGCATTCTCCACATCCATCCAGGGTTGACTGGTGGACAATGCCATTAGGCATTAAGTCTTGCCCTTTGAAACTTCGTGTAAGAGGTGACATAAATAAAAATAAATAAGTAAATAAAAACAAAATTATACATTCGAGACAATTTAAGCGGTGCTGATTATGTAATAAATGAATCCCTGGCAATCATCCCACTTAACGCGAGTCGAGTAAGAAAGAAAGAAAGAAGAACGAAAGAAAGGAAGAAAGAGAGAGAGAGAAAGAAGCTTATTCAAAGCAGTTACTAACGAGAGGTAATACAGTAGTAGGACAGTTCTGAGTTGCAATAATAATTAGAAATGAGAATACAAAATTTATGAATCTCATTATCCACACCAGATCCAACAGCTTCATTCTCCCTATTTAATACAACAATAAAGCCGTTAATTGCCGGTCCTTGTTACTTCATTCCTCCACTCCTTTGATGGATTTTACTGGTCTATCGCTAAACGGTTTATGTACAAAGATATTCCGCCTTTTAACGTTATCGGCCTCCTTATAAGCTGTTACTAATAAAATTATTGCAGTTAACTAAATACTTATAGGCAGTTGTTCTCAAAGAGTGTTAGATATTTACTTATAGAATCAAAGCCAGTATGAGTTACTCAAACTTGAACATAAAGTTTCACTTGGCACAGTTAAGGTATGGGCACAACTAACAAGTAAATAAAAACAGGCCCACAATTTGACATGAAAGTATTTTTTAAATGAATAATGAAAGTTGAGTTTCTTATTTCTTAAGTTCAACTGTAAACTTAAATCCAACAAAAAATTATTTTAGATGTTTTTAAACGTCAGAAATCGCCAGGAAAAATCATTATATCTATACTACATTTCTCTGTTCCTATTACATACATTAGTGTCTATATTGTGTGTGTATGTGTGCGTTTGAGCGACTATTAATTTTTTTATGTGACACACACAAAAAGACCCTTATATTTGTATCTTAATTTAACAATTTGAGAGTAAATATTAAACGACAATGATTGTGAGTAATCACTCGGAGTTATGTGCAAAATCGATTTACGAGCTAAAACTAGACCGTTTAGTGTCCTACAAGTTATGAAGTTGTTTAAGCTGTATGTAAATATGTAGCCAGTAGTGTGTTTATTAAATACAGTATGTGTGTTCAAGCGTCTATTTTCTCTGTTGTCGTAAATATAAGAGCCTTCTAAATTTGAATACTTAACGCATAATTTGAGAATAAATATTACACGAAAATGATTGTGCATAATTACTTTGAGATGTTATGTGCAAAATGGATTTAAGACCCAAAACTAGACCATTTAGGGTTCTACAAAGTAAGAAGATATGTAGCGAGTTGTCTTTATTAAATGTGTGTGTGTTCATGCGGCTATTTCCTCTGTTGTCGCACATATAAAAAGCCTTCTAAATTTGAATACTTAACGCATAATTTGAGAGTAAATATTAAACGAAAATGATTGTGCATAATTACTTTGAGTTGTTATGTGCAAAATCGATTTACGAGCCAAAAGTAGACCGTTTAGTGTCCTACAAGTTATGGCCTGGTTAAAGCTGTGTGTGAATTTGTAGTAAGTTGACCTCGTGGTTCCGCTTGTAGGCTTCTACGCCAATATCAGATAGCGACACGTATAACGTTGGAACTACATGAAATACTGCCTTAATACGGCCTGAAGTGGGCGCTTTTAGATAAAGCTTTCCTTCGTTAGTGTTAGTAAAGTTTATTTAAAAAAATATTTTGAATTAACAAATTTGAGGGTAGTACTAAAACACAAATTATTTATTTCATGTAGGTATTTTTAATAATAATAACAATTGTCAATGTTTTTGATTGAACCGTTTCGAAATTGGGAGTATTAAAGAGATGAAACCGCTTCAAGATACCTGCAAAGAGGTTTTGAGGTCAATAAACGGCAAGATATTTATGTGTAAGATATATATTTGTTCTCCGGTCAATGATGTTATTTGTTATCCATGTCATTAGGAATCCTAGTAAACGGGTATGAGTGTGTTAGTATATATTATAATAGCTTTTGCCCGCGACTTCGCGTGGTCGTATTGGTGGGTACTGATCAAAATGCGGCCTTTTGCCATATGTGAATTACTGTTGAATTACAAAGTTTCGCAGTCCTATCTTTAAAATGACGAATTTCCATACAAACATTCATCCCCTCTATCAACCCCCTCCATCCTTTTTTCGCGATAAAAAGTAGCCTATGTCCTTTCGTTTCTCATAAACTGTCTAAACTGTATAAACTGTCTAACAGTTTCACTGTTATATCTTTAATAAGGACGAATTTTCGTACAAACGTTTTTCGTCCCCTTTTTTTAAGCCTTTCTCCCCCATTTTTCGCAATAAAAAGTAGCCTATGGTCTTCCTCAGGGTCAACTCTATCTCTGTACCAAATTTCATTAAAATCGGTTCTTTGGCTTGAAAGTAACAGACGGACAGATTACTTTCGCATGTGTCATTAATAGGGATTTTGTTATATAGAGCTTTTATATAGATTTTGTTATATAGAAGCTCTTTATTATATAGAAGCAAGAACTCATTGCCGACCAGATGATATCTTTTACTATTTTATATATAAAACTACAACCTTTGCGTGCAGTTTTCTCCTGATCACTAACAATCGAGGCTTGCCCCTAGCCTCTAGCCTGCCAGGCTAGCCAGCTAGGCTAGCCGGCTAACCGTTGGCCTATTATACTGTGCCTTATTTAACGCTAACTGGATACCTAACTGGATCTGGTTCTGTATACGTGAACACTGCATTCGTAATTAGTAGCCGTATTTATGAACAATACCTATCTATTTATTTATTCATTTGCATTTATTAAACTTTTTAGCTGTGTTGGGTTGGCTTAGAAAACAAACCTATTGACAGATCAGGGTGTCGTAATAGGGGACAGAAGTCAGCTGCTCGGTGGAAGTCCTAGCGGAATGATTATTATTAGAAATTGGGTAAGAAACATCTAGTGGCAAAAAAAATACGAGGGCATCCGTACTTCGGAGGAAACCTGAAGCCATCAGTCCCGGTTGTTGTCGTTAAATAGCATTTGGAGTTGGCAAAGACATAAATACACGTCCCAAATAACACCTATAACCCAAGAACAAACATATATCTGCAACATGCCTACCTCGGAATCGATCCAGGGACTTATCACACAGAACAATTGAATTGAATGTATTATTCATGAATACTTGTTAATCTTTTAACTCAAACCTTTATTTACCTAACGACAATGCATATAAATTAGTTGGTGCAGTGCTCCACAAATGGTTCACGCGATACGCCGTCGTGGGACACTTTGATTGGCAAATATTGGAGTGGGGCACAGCACGGTGTGTTCCAATAATGTTAACATTTCATGGTGTTTGTATATAACATTGTAAGTTGTTGAATTGTCTTGTCAAATATGTATTGAATTATTTACGTGAGTTTGTATAGTCATTTAAGGAATTTGTAGCTTAGTTAGTAGTTTATACCAAGACTTTTTGGGTTTAATGAAATGAAAAAAAATGTGAAATACACTTATTATATCTAAGGAACCAATAGCAAAACGAAAGTAAAAATTTAACAAATTGTAATTAGTAAATTACTGACTACAAGAAATTAGTACATTACGATAACAAAGTGTAGTTTCGCGGACTTATTAGTAGATATTGATGTCCTCTACAAAACTGTAGTACATCACTATGCTCTATGGTCAATAGTCTCGGCAGCGTACGCGATATAAGGTTTCTATAAGTATTTTTTTCACACGTTCGGTTACATTATCGATGTTTTCATACCCGGTCCCTAATGTTTTGAATTTTTTTTATAGGTTATGTTCGTTATAGAGAAGGTTTCTGATGTCAAAATATAATTTCAAATTCACTATTTTCAAAGACTATTCTCCTCAAACAAACAATTAATTTTTTCCTTTTTATAATATTAGCTTATTGTTCGTAAGTATTTCCACTAGTAATTCGCTTTGTCTCGTACTAAACCTCATTGTCTTCAACCCATGAATGGTGTACCGCTTGTTTCTCGTCATCCAAACTTCATTTACGAGTCACCCACATTTCTCGTAAACTGTCGATGTAAGACTCAGCAACCTGTTGTACTGAGAAACTCAATAAAATCTCAGTGTTTAGGTTATAATGCAATTTCTAAGATGATTAATATCATCCGCGTGATTTATAACCACAGCCTCGGGTTCGCCGTATATAGTTTTTATTTCCTCTAATAGTCTCTGGTTGCACTAATACTGGTTAAGATATGAGCTGTCTCGACTTCATCATGAGTTTTTCTTAACTTAAGTTTGTGTCGGTGTAATATTTTTTTTATAATCGTTTCCTTAAAGCTATGATATGGGGTCCGTCAAGAAACGGGTTCATCACTTCCTTCTTGACTGGTAACGCGTTGGCGATGTCCGTGGTGTTCCTACTGTCCATGGGCGGCGATGATAACTTATCATCAGGTGACCCGTTTGCTCGTTTGTCTGCTTTAGGTATGGAAAAAAAATAATAAAAAAAATTCATGGGTAAAACCAATCTTTCCGATGAATTGGAAGAAACCGCGTCAGACGCCAAAGAACTTTTTTTACCTTTGCAAATTCTGCACAACAGCTACGTCATAGTACGTATTTATAATAAAAAATATTGAAAGGTAAAACACGAATGGCTGGGGGATACCTTGGAGGACACTGGAACCGTCGGTCATTGTTGTTTATTTCGATGACCTTAAGGCTACATAAAAAATTAGATACCAGAGTTTGCCACTAACTCTTCTGCCAATCCGTATCGAAGCAGGGTTGTACCTTAGGCCACAATTGGTGAAAGCCACGTATCCATAATTCAAATTTAAACGTCTACAAAAATCTTAACTAGAATGCATCGCATCTAGCTCTCGTATCGCTAATCGCTTACAGTGAAACACTTGCACTACAGCTTAGAATGAGACACAACATCTGGATCAACGTTGTGAAAGGCGAGCCAAGTCACGAACGATTCTAAGCCTTATTGTAATGGAGTTAGGTTCAAATTATAAATACAGATAATATCTTCGACTAGTTTTTACTAGCAGCTCCGTTCGGAATCCACTTAAATCAGGTGTGTGCGTCAAACTGCATTTCTCTCCCTAAATATTATGATATTTCCAGGAAGAAAAATAGTACTAACTCGCCGCGAATGGCTTTAATGTTTTTCTTGGTATATTGTTAATTTGACCGTAAAACAACTAACTACCTATGTATGTACAGTTGTTGGTTGTAGGTTTATCTGTAGAGAATGGAATCTTATCGTATATACATACATTAATATTAAAATAGGAAAGTTCTGTTTGTCTTTAGTAATATTATAAAGAGTAAGAATTTAGTTTTTTCTTTGACGAGAATAAGCTCCGAAACTACTGGGCCGATTTGAAAGATTCTTTTACCGTTAGAATTTAACAATATCGCTGATGTATATAGCCTATATAATATTTGCAAAAAAGTTAGGGGTCCGTATGAAAATTTCGATAATGTAGCCCAACGTCTGAAAAACGTACCAAAAAAATCGTTATATCGCGTACGCTATGGAAATTATTGACAGCAGAGCAAAGTGATGTACTACAGTTTTATAGAGGACATCGATATTTACAAATAACTGTGCGACACCATATGTTATTCACTCTTATAGTTATCTCACAATACTTTTTTCTGGTAATTGGTTCTTCCGAAGCGAAGCGAGAGCAGTTTCTAGTATCGGATAAACTCAAAAATTACTGGACCGCTTTTACTTTAACTGTATGATTTCGCGGTATTAACAGTTTTATGAATCGCAGGTATTGGCGAAGACACAAGATTTATTATAAAAAACGTAAGCTTTAATAATAGATCCAAAATACAAAGAATTACACAAAATTTCGTAACTGTATTGATAACCGTTGTGGTTAGCTTGTCTGGAGTCAATCCTGAAAGTAATATCAGGTCATGCTTGTCACTAAAATGTATTGTCATCAGGATGGAAAGCAAAATTTCAGCTCCGTAGTGTAAGAGGAAGTGATTCTAATTAAGCTCGCAAGATTTGGCAAACAAATATACTAACACACTAACAAACATACACTGCAAGTTAAATAAAAACTTGTAAATAAAAATTGACTTTGACTTAAAATACATTTTAAAAAATAGTTAGAAAACCATAATATTATAGTAAAATCGCGCTTTGACTTAAAATACATTTTAAAAATATGTGAGAAAACCATAATATTATAGTAAAATCGCGCTTTGACTTAAAATACATTTTAAAAATATGTGAGAAAACCATAATTTTATAGTAAAATCGCGCGTTGACTTAAAATACATTTTAAAAATATGTGAGAAAACCATAATATTACAGTAAAAATGCGCTTTGACTTAAAATACATTTTAACAATATGTGAGAAAACCATAATATTATAGTAAAATCGCGCGGTAGTCATGTAAAATTTTATATAAAACGATTTATCTATAAGGACTATAAATTAGATTCATCGTGCAGTAACCTTTTGTAAACTGTCACATTTAAACGTAATTGGCTGGTATCCTTAGTTTAATATTATTAACTGGCTGATTTAAATAACTTGCCTTGTTTGCGGATTAACTCGGAGTAGCTTTTACCCGCGTCTTTGTCCGCTCGGAATATGTATTTTTTTACTTACAATATTTTACTTACAGATCTATATATCCAATGGGTCTCACAGCTTTACAATGAACCTTTCTGCCGTCCTGTGAGGTTCAGAAAAAAATATCGATTCTTGGGTCCCAGTCTAATAAGCCGTTGATCAAGGTCAGAGCTCGTACCACAGGAGACTCCTTCACGAGGATATGTTTAGTCTGTGGCACCGCAAACAACTTATGACGTCGGGCTCGAACGTAGGCATTGTGGAAATATAATGTTATCAGTTCCAGTACTGAAGGGCTGTCATCCTTCGAATTAGTACGACAAAATCATTCTCTATTTTATCCCTGCATATGTCAAAAATGCTATAATAAATACTTTTTTATTTCTGACTAGCTGTCCCTGGCGTACGTTGCTACAACCATGTGATATATGTATATAAATTTGGTACCAAAACCTTTACCAAAGAATTCTGAACTAAGTTGCAAAAGATATCTGTGCTCTATCTCCTACCATTTCAGGGTCTATAAAGGACAAACAAACAAACTCACAAACGGACAAACATTAAAAGCATATTGAATTTCATAGTGGATATGATCGAAATTCCATATTAGCATTTCTTACTTCAATCCTTTTAAAAGTTGGATTCAACATAAAAGATAACTTTCTTTAACAGACTCTGGTACTCTGTAACAAATTTCATCAAAATCAGTTCAACTTTTTAGGCGTGCGAGCGTAACAAACAGACAGAATTACGTTATAAGGGCAACATTATTACTCGTATGCTTGGTTTAGTATTGTACTAGCCATTTGATTAACATAGTTACTTGTTCGCGGGCTAACTGGGACTTAGCATAAAACTAATTAAAATAACTCCCAGATTTTATTATGGTATAATAATGTATAGATTGGTTTTATGAAACCACAACGCAAGTGAATTTATTTACAGTTTATTATACAAAATGTTTTCGGTCAATTATTCGTTTAATACTATTGAAATGATGTATTGTATTTAACTATTTTATCTTTGTCTTTTTATTGTATTTTTCCAAAACGGTAGAAGGTAATTGAGTTATTTTTTAATTAAATTTTGAATATCAAAAGATAGATTAGTTTAGTTTATTTATTATAATAGTCATGAAAAAATTCAAGTTCATGAGCGCATTTAAAAATATCTTTTTTTTTATTAGAATAAGTTAATGCTTGACATTGATCCTACCTAATGGTTAGTGGCGATGATGTCTAAGAGGCATGTCTAAGATGCACACTGACTTAGTAAATGCCTATTCACTCTTCTCTTGAAGACGTAAGATAATGGGCGGATATACTGACGCAGGCAAGTTATTCCAATCATTCGCAGTACGCATAGAAAATCTACATTATCTAAAATAATTCAGTTTGAGTTGAATAATAAATAAACTGGGGTGCAGTAATTTTTCCGTAGAACATCTATTTGTCTACCAGGCAATTGCCAGCAACAAACCACGATTTCACAACCAAAACAAATCCTTATCTTCTCTACTAACTCGCAAATAACTCGATTGTACATCGATTCGCAATCGGGCGTCTTACTCGATAACGAATCGATATCGAAACGCACCTGTTAATGTTTATAGTCGGCTCGAGACGGAGAATAATGGGCTATGTACGCGTATCTATTACAATGGTACAATATCGGGTGCTTGGCAACTGACAGAGGCGAACGTGGAGAAATCTTGTTAGGAAGATAGATAAATAACATTCGCACGTTTCCTCTTCTTCTCCAGCGTTCCTAGCTGGCTTGTTTTGATTGTAAGCGATTGATGAATTTACACCGAAGGCCGTGGGTTCGATTCCTGCCCATGGCAAACTTCTTTGTGATGAGGAACGTTTGTTGTGTGTCTGTAACTTTATATATGACTATATATTTAAAAGCATATATGTATATTTATCAGTTGTTTGATCACTATAGTATAAGCTAATGCTTAGTTTGGTGTCAGATGGCCGCGTGATAGAATATGCTCTAGCCCAAGGATGCTCAACCTTTTGACTGTCGGGCCAAACTGAGGGATGATAAATTTACTGCGGGCCACTAGTAATTCCTGGTTAATTACTCTCAGAATTTGCGT
>DWJZ01003080.1:0-17833 GCA_018249125.1 Asbolis capucinus
CCGTTGAGAAGTTTCCTTGTCTGGAGCCAATCCCGAATTATCAGTTCATGCTTGTTATAAAAATGCAATGTCATCGGGAGGAAAATTTTATGAAAATTTTCAGCTCCGTAGTGTAATAGTAGGTGGGTCTAATTAAGTTTGTAAGATTTGGCCCGTAACAAACAAATATACTAACATACTTATATACAAACATACATTACAAGTTTAATAAAAGCTTGTAAAAAGTCGCCACCCGGGTCTAAGGTTAAAATGAATACATCCAAAGAACTCGAAACCATAAAAAAATGGTAATTCAATGAAATAATTACATATATTTGTATGTAGAAGGAACACTACAAAAAAAGTCCTAAAACCGTCTCAGCACGGCTTAGAGACAATTTTTTTCTGTATGTAAAAATCTTATAAAAATGTATGCGAATGACATTTGGCGCAGAAAAATACGGCGTCTTTCCGCAACAAACGTCATTCATACATTTGTGAATAAGCGTGAACGATAACAGAAAAGACGTTTATCGAGGCGCAGACGTAATAGAAACGCGCTTAGAAATATTCATCGGTCAAACAAATCGCAGACATTAGGACATCTCGTGTTCAAACGATAATTCCAGGATTAACAATTCAAATCTGTCATATATAAGGCTGTATGAATAGCCACTGTCTATTCATGTCCCATACAAAATTTACAATCATACTTAACGTGTTATTCAATGCAATCAAGAGTTTTTGAACGAGTTGCGTACGTAGTTGGTATTGCGTACGTAGTTAGTACTTAAGTTAGTTTAATGAAGTTCAATCACACTTCAATTTCTAATCCCGATACTTGATTTTAAATATTTAACGTAAGGCGAAAACTTTACATACATACGTTTCAGCGAAAATTCGGTCGGATAACAATTTCATACTTGAAATTTGGCAGATATATAGTTTATATGAAAGAGTGCAGTTGCTAAAATTTTATTTAATAATGCATTGGAAATATATAAAATCAAAAAGCATCAAGCATATTCCCAGTAAATTGACACAAATTTTCATTAGAAAATTACACTCCATTGCATAAAAATAATCCGGCCATTTTAATCGATTCAAATTTTTTTTATTTTTTTATGTATCTTTTGTCGTCGTGATGCTAAAATAAAAAGATAAAATATGGGTTTCATTTTAGTGATCAAGTACTTTCTTCATACACTACGTACGTAATATTTTTGATTGTTATTCTTATATGCACTGGTTTAGGCTATGTTGCGAATTGTTTAAGTCAATATTTGTTCCTGTTCGTGTATTTGACACGAGAAACAGCAAGTCATACTAACAAAACCATGACACACAGAACTACTATATTTGGGAGGTGTTTCAACAAACTATCACTAACTTCCTACTAATTCTACTAATATTATAAATGCGAAACGTTGTGAGAATGGATGGACGGATGTTTATACTCCACGTACTTTAATCGATATAACTTAGATTTTTTTTTGTTAAAATTTTTTTTTTTTTGTTAAAATTAAGAAATTTAATTTTTTTTTTGTTAAAATAAAAAAAAAAGTTTTGGTAAGAAAATTGTATACCTACTCGGTGAAAATTCGATCTGGAATTAATTCCATACAAACTTGTCAGTTTTGTATCGAAAATATTCCAGATCGAATTTGGACCGAATATAGCTACTATACAATTCTAAACTTACAGTTTGATTCAATCCCAAACTGAAAATTCATACAATCATTTGTAATGATATGACCTTGATTTCCCATACATGAACATCATGTTTTCATTCTATCACTGTTTGGAAAAGGTGGTCAAGAAGATAGAAGAGAAACAGCGAAAGAAATATATCTAGAACATCAATGGTGTACGAAAGAAAACCACCAATGTCAATATATCGAAATTCTTCAGCAATATGCAAATATCAGTTAGGACATAATAGCGAACCAATGCCATATTACAAAATTATTTATTTAACACGCAACGTGCTGATTAGCAGCAGCCGGAGTGATCGCAGTTCTTCGAAAATTAGATTAGAGAGTGAACAATATTATTGAGTTAATAGAAATCACGAAGGAAAATAAATACAATATTACCGCGGCTATTATAAGATCCTTGAAACGAATTTTAAACGACTTTCTTCTGTAATTTACTTTAGTTATTTTAAAGAACTAGCTTCCGCCCGTGATTTCATCAACGTGGAATAGTAACTTAGGACTAACGCTAGCATTAACCCGCGACTTCGTTTCTGTCATACATGTTTTTTGCGAATTTTTTATCGTTTACGCGCAAAATTTGTGAATGATATGTGTTGTAAGTTTTTTGTGTGACTGGTATGACTATATGTATTTATTTGTAGTTCGTACTTGTTCTTTGATCACTACTTAGTTTAATAAATATATTTTTTTAAATATAATGAGTACTTTAATGGAAAAACCTCATATATGTAAGTTGGTGAAAACCCTACAAAAGTTTTTTTTATGGTTTGGTTACATTTATTCCGGATCGAAGTTACATCGAGTATTTATACATACGTATATGTATATACATTAATGTTTGTTAGTGAGTTTGTTTGTATGTGCTTTATATACTCTGAAATAGTAGAAGATAGAGCACCGATGTCCTTACGAACTTTGTTGAGAATTGTCTTAAAAAGGTTTTGGTATCAAAATTATATCGGTCTGACACATGGTTGATGCATGGCAACACGTGCCGGGAACAGCCAGTACATACAACTGAAATACAAGCTTATTCCAAATACAACTATATTGAGTCAGGAACATAACCTGTTTCTAACGACATAAAAAACTAGCACCTCGAAGCAGATAAGCAGATAGTTAAAGAAAGTGTTTGTACTACGCAATTTTCTTAACAACGTTTAGCCCCGAAAGAAGGTTAATGTACAAGTTTCGCGCGGTTTCACACTTTCCACAATGTACCGTATATTCGACTTACTTATTAATCAAATTAAAATTTATATCATTATATACACAAGAAACAGTGTACTGGTTAAGAATTCGGCCTCCTACTCTAATTCCAGGTTGGAAACCCAGGTCGCGTACTTCTGTCTTTTCGGAGTTATGTACGTTTTAAGCATTTAAATGTCACTCGCTATAACGGTGAAGGAAAACATCGTGAGGAAACCTGCATGCCGGGGAGTTTGCAAAAACTCAAAAGTGTTTGAAGTCTGCTAATCCGCACTTGGCCAACGTGGTTGACTATGGCCTTAATCTTCTCATTCAAAAAGACCCGTGCTCAGTAGTGGGCCATGATGGTCCACATACGATACAAATTGGCTTTATACTTATTATTACTAGGGATTATTTTTTATTATTAGGGACTATAAAATCTATTATATCAGTGATTGTTGTCAAGTTTGAAGAATTACTGCTTTTTATTTCAGTAACCAATTTTTGTACACACTTATTTATAACGTAATATTTTTTACTTTCATCGGGCAAGCTCGATATTTCTATGACGAAATAAATAATTTGTCTTGTTTTGTTTTATTCTACTAATATTATGATTACGAAAGTTTGTGAGATAGGAGATTTGGAGATTGAATGGATATTTGTAACTCCTTCGCGCAAAAACTGCTGAACGGATTTGAATTAAATTTGGCACAGACATAGATTACAGCCTGGAATAGCACATACTTTTTTATCAACGTACCTACCACGCGAGAAAAGCCGCAGGCGAACACTAATATGTATGAAAGGCTAAAAGTTTTTGAGTGAAATCCAATTCAAATTTATTACAATAATTATTCTATTGATAGAACCAGGTTTTCTATTAAATTGTATGTACAAATATACAGGCCTTGACCCACACTGGTCAAGTGCGTTTTGGTATACTGCACACACCTTTTGGAAACCTAACAAGGAAGTCTCAGCCGTCTTAAGAAAGCGTTTCCTCGCACTGTTTTCCTTCACTGAAACGAGCGTAATCTTCTAAAAATAAAGATAGGTTCCAATTCCAACTTAGAGAATTCCATTTGGAAGTCCGATAAACTATTCATTACAATTGGATAAGCCAAAGGATCTTTCAAATCGATTTTGTAATTCGTATAAGCAATATCTCAGTTTCGCAATTCAAAAATTAATTAGTAATTCAATGTTGATGTCTAACAAAGACGAAACCTTGTCATCAACCGATTAACCGAACGAAATACAACATTTTGTTATAAGCTTCAAGGTTAAAGAACGCAACTGGCATAACTCATTTCGATTGCAACATTAGCTTCGTGGATCTCTAGCAATATAATCACAGAATCCCGAGAAATATGTAAGTCAAGGATTCAATATATGAACGTTCAGAGAAACACACTGAAACTGAACTGAACGCAACAGTTTCAAAATTTCAGTCGCTAACACAAACATCAAATGAGTTTACGGTGTAAACAGCGGCCTAACTTAGGGTGGCATGGATGGAATGTTAAGTGCGCCACGTGTGGGCCCAAGCCTGAGAGGGCCCCAGCCTGAACGGGGCCCTGCTCAAGAGGCTGCGAACTCAGAAGTAACAATTTTTTATAATGTGACGATTTTTCTGCTTTCCAATTAATTTTCCACGGGGCTCGTGTGGGGTATAGTTGTAGTAAAGTGTGTGTGGAACTACTAGTTGTACTAGGAACACCCTGTGTCGCGGATTGCACATACAACATAACAAGTAACAACCACGAGTTAGTGCATATAAATCTGTCACAAATGTGGCCGTCAACCGAAGCCGAGGCTTCACCACTCGCCGTAACAAGTCACAACAACTAAGCTGTTGGGTCTTGAGAGAAATTTCTGTTATTGTCCACGCCACATAGTGATTCAAAAATTAATAGGAATGGTGCTGCACAAAACTATGGCGTCTGTTTTTCCGCAACAATTATTGATTGAATTAAATTAATAATTTTAAATTAGTCTATAAAAGAAGCAGTATTAACATTTTTAACCGTCGTTCACTCGCAAACTATGACGAGTTTCGAAATATATTGAAAGCAAATTCGACTTCATTCCACCGGCCATTTAAGTTGACAAAAAACATAATGAAATCGACATTCGAATGACTAAACACCTATCTTTGCAAATAATACTAATATAACGTACGTGAAAGTTAAAGCTAAAAGTTTTTGCAGTTGCATCTAGGGTTGCCAACTTTTATTATTAGAAATTAAATATTTGAAGGTCAGGCTAAAAAAACATATAAAAAATAGAATTTCTTTTCATATTCTGAAGACATATTTTTAGTCCTTGCACAACTTATTAATTTACTATTAACTTTATAAACCTCATAGGCCGCGCAACAGTCAGAACTATAATAAAAAAAATGCTGAAAGCAGTACATTTTTCTGTTCAACAGTAAACAGTATTTAATAAAAAAATGTACCTAAATAATATACCTAACAGCATAGTTGGCAGCCCTACTTGCATCTAGGAAACAGAAACGGTTAGAAAATATGCAAGTTGTGGCGCGGCGTTCACGTATGCGCCTAGTTCAGACGAGTTTCCCAAGAAAGTAGGCAAACGGGCTTCCGTTACTGTCTGTGGCCTTGGTAACAGGACTGGGGTGCATCTGTTGTCACCGGCTCTTTCAAATATCTTCGTTATGGTCTTAAAAGAATAATATGAGCTATTCTATTATACTATAAAGTAGTATATATGTATATTCTGAATGATATAACAATATGTAGTTATAAAAATATACGTTCGCTACGCCCTACTGGGGCAACATTTACATGTTGTATATGAAATAAATAAATAATATTTAATAATTATATTATATAGCAGGGCCATCTGTTTCGACACAGTTGAAGTCACTAGTGGTTGTATTAACGTGTCAGGTCAAGTGATACTCCGTGTCTTCCAGATATGCTTTGATCAACAGAATCATGTGTCCTTTTCATTATTTTAAGAGAAACATAGCTCTGTAATAAAATATAAAAAAGAAAAAATACTAACTTCAAATGTTCATATTTTCACTATCTTCGTTTTCGTGCTAAACAATACACACGCAGAGTCTCACCAGAAAACAGATGTAATATATGTATGACTGAGTTAAAATACTACTATGACAACGTACAGACATAACAAACCAACTTTATACAAACTACCCATTCAACTGTTTTACTATATACAATAATAAACCTTCTATTTTACTTCACTATTCCGTGCATTTCAAAATTTGAGTTTCAAGCAAATGTTATAAGTATACGAGTATTATGAAAGTTAAAATTCCTTTAATTTTCATAATTATAGTATAAAAATCTTAAGTTATTTAATAATACTTCAATTATTAATCATAATTTCATAAATATTATTACTCTTAAGAATTCTTATATCTTCTACAGTAATACATACATACATATATGTATTTTTAATTTTTCATGATTTTCAGCATTTATACATTGATATATTATGCCACCATTTGTAATTCGAATCTGAAAACTGTAAGTAGATTGCGCAGATAGTTTATAAAATAGATAATATGTAGATTAGATAACTAATACATACATCTACATCCAACTAGCTGGCCTGACGAGCTTTAGGCCAACTTAATTAAAAACACTGAGTTTACCGACAAGTCTTAAAACACAAATTCGTGAAATTAAAATATATTATCATTTTACTATTTTCAAATATTTACTTATTCGGATATTTGCGGTTGAGACAATACTATTCGTGACACTTAGGTAAGCAGGGGAAAACCATGTTAACACTAGTCAGTCATTTGTATTTTTAGATAACCGACAAGTCACATTGAAACAAATTTGGTATGTGAAATTAACTACATTTGCAATATTAATGCTAAATATAATAAATAAATATCTTGGGACAACTCCAGCTCTAAAAGACTTAAAGTAACAAATTTATGTAATAATTAGATTATATACATCCCGCTAACAAATACTATAAAGTTCTATATTATGTTGTATTTTTATATATCGTTTCAGATTCGACCTAACAATTAAGAGTATCCAAAAGCATTGTAAACTCATCTAATTTTAAATATCGAACTATTGCAAGATTGTCCCTTTTAATTTTTAATTTTATTTTATTTTCGTACACATCACATCACATGCTCATCAACACATCAACCATAAATCCTAATTTTTAATTTTATTTTATTTACGTACACATCACATCACATGCTCATCAACACATCAACCATCCGATTGATAAAATGTTGATACCAAAACCTTTTCCACAGAATTCTGAACGAAATTCCTATAAAAAACAGTGCTCCTAACGTTTCAAAATCTATAAAAACAAACATTGATTTTTATACTGTTACTAGCTATACCCGGCATGCTTTGCTGTGGCCCAGTTGGCTCGGCGAATACTGAATCGTTGAAGAGTTTATTTGCCAGAAGCCTATATATATATACATATATGTATGATCGATATATGTACATGGTCGATATTAATTTGGAACCAAAACCTATTCCAGAATATTCTGAACAAAGTTACTAAAGACATCAGTGCTGTGTTTAACCTATTCAGTCTATAAAGGACACATAAACATACTCACAAACAAATATTAATTTTTATATTGTATATAGATTATAATTTTATATTGCATATTATATTGTATATAGATTATAATAGTATTTAGAAATCATCATAATTCATACCCATCATTTAAATTATTACTTTTGTGTAAGTTTAAATGATTATTTTGAACATAATACTACAATAAATTACTCCAAATCTTGATACCTATATAAAAAAAAAAAAAAAAAAAAATGTCATTGGACAACTCACACACGGCCATCTGACCCCAAACTAAGCGTTAACTTGTACTATGGTGATCAAATAACTGATAAACATACATATATACTTTAAAATACATACTCAAATAGATATTTCTATTACACACCCAGACACACAGAACAAACATTCCTGTTCATCACAAAAAAGTTTGACCTGGGTGGGAATCGAGCCCACGACCTCCGGTGTAGTAAACAGTTTCACTAACCACTAGACCAACCGGCCTGTCAAATGAGTAAGATTTATTAATATGATAATTAAATTCATACCAATAACATAATCAAAACTCATTCTATATTTACGTAGACCCCAAAACCCGTGGACCCCTGGAGATCCAGTTTGGGAATCACTGAGCTAACCCATGAACTACGACACACAAATTCCTCAACACCTCCAGTTGCTATGTGATTCTAGATTTATAGTTTTCGTAAAAAATAATATGGTTATAAGAGCCGTATATTGCGTGCGAAAGGATCGTATCGTTTCTTCCTAAGAGCTTTATTGCTGGGTAAGGACTGACCTTAAATATTATCTCTGCGTGCAAGGTCTCGTTACGTTTTGATATGGCTTTCTTTTTCTTACAATATCAGCAAGTATCGTAAAAATGTACCCCACATTATGATAAGCAGTTATAGTCTAGTGGTTAAGAATTCGGCCTCCTACACGGGGGTCCGAGTTGGAACCCCTGGTCGCGAACTTCTGGCTTTTCGGAGTTATGTGCGTTTTAAGCATTTAAATGTCACTCGATATGACAAACAATCCATTACGGCCCACTATTGAGCACGGGTCTCTTCTGTGAATGAGAAGGTTAAGGCCATAGTCCACCACACTGGCCAAGTGCGGATTGGCAAACTTCACACACATTTGAGTTTTGCAAACTCCCCGACATGCGGATTTCCTCACGATGTTTTTCTTCACCGTTATAGCCAGTGACATTTAAATGCTTAAGACGAATATAGCTCCGAATTCTTAACCAAAAGGCTACAATATTATTGTAGGACTAAAACATTTTCCAGAGAATTCTGAACAAAGTTGCTACCGATATCACCATTTCAGAGTCTATAAAGGACAAACTCGCAAACATTTATTTTATACATATATATATACACATAGATAGATGATAGACACAATTCGCCATTTTGATAAATTCCCTTATTAATAGTAATAATAATAAATATATTTTGACAACTCACACACGGTCATCTGACCCCAAACTAAACGTTAGCTTGTACTATGGTAATCAGACAACTGATAAACATACATATATAACTTTAAATACATACTTATATAGATATTTACACCCTGACACACAGGACAAACATTCCTTCACATCACAGAAAAGTTTGACTTGGGTGGGAATCGAACCCACGACCTCCGGTCTAGCAGTCAGGTTCACTAACCACTGGACCAACCGGCCTGTCATTACCCTTATCTCTGACGCTTGCAGCTATGGTGTGGAACAACCCAGTGCATAGAAGTTTAAAGTACTGTTAGCCTAAAGGTCTCAAGAATGGGAGCCCGGAATTGAATCCTGCTCAGATGATTAATCGGGTCACTTAAGTATCACCGCGGCCCATGGACATCAGACTAGGGTGTTACTAACGCATTACCTACCAGGAAGAAAGGAATAGACTATAGAGGAAGAACAGGACTTAACAATAAGATTTATTAGAAATATTTAAAAATCCAAGCTTTAATTATAAATTTGTAATACAAAGAAACACACAAAATTTCATAACTGTATTGTTAACCTTTGCGGAGTTCCCTTGTCTGGAGCCAATCTTGAATGTAGTATCAGGTCATGCTTATCATAAAAATGCATTGTAATCAGGATGAAAACTTAATGCAAAATTTCAGCTCCATAGTGTAAGAGGAAGTGGGTCTAATTAAGATTGCAAGATTTGAACAATTAATAAACAAATACAATATTCGTACCAATATACAAAAATACCCTGCAAGTTAAATAAAAGCTTGTAAAAAAAGCTATATGCTACTTTTATGGCGAACAAAAAGTTTTTCAAAATAGGTAAAGCTTTCCAATATTGAAGATATATGCATAACAGTTTGTATTCATGCACTTGATGTGGTGTTGACTGAATGTGAAGAGTGCAGCGGTGCACCTCGCGGACGTAGCCGGGGGAATAAAGTAGGTTTACATAAACGAGCAACTTATACTATTGTAATGATAAACTTTCAAACAACAAAAAACCAAGCGTTTATTAAGCAGCAGAATAATATTTTTTATAAACCATTCGGAGTTCACAGAAAGGGTGTGAGAAGGAAGAAGTAGCCGGTTGGGAACAAAAGTTTCTTAAATATACTGTTTAAGAGAGTTGAGCAGTTTAATTTGTGAACTGTATTTTTATTTATAGGGAGAAAATTATTTATTTATAGAGACAATATTATTTATGTTTTTATAGGGAGAATATTATTAATTTACAGAGGAAACAATATTTATTTAAAGGGAGAATATTGTTTGTGTATAGTGAGAATATTATTAATTAATAGAGAAAACATTATTAATTTAAAGGGATATTATTATTTGTTTATAGTGAGAATATTATTAATTTATAGCGAGAACGTTATTTATTTAAATGGATAATATTGTATTATAGAGATAATATTATTTATTTACAGGTAGAATATATTATTATTTATTTAAAGAGAAAATATTATTTATTTATAGGGAGAATTTTGTATACCGAAAAACTGTACTTCCTACGTTGTGTTACGTGTACATTCCGTTACTTGATACGTTTTTAGTGAAATTTTTAATTTTTTTCAGATATCGTCACAATTCCGGCTTGTATAAATAAGATATCCAATGACTTTATCCGGAATTGAGCCTAGAATCGCAATCTAGGCACTTGACGAAGACTTCCTGACCTAACATCGGCCTGTTTCACCATTGTTTTTAGTTGAATCTAATTATAACTATTTAATAAAAGCATAATATACTAATTTGCGCCCGCGACTTCGTCCGGGTGGACTGAAAAAAAAATTCAACTTGACAGTAAAATCCCCATTCACAAATACAAATAATGTGATAAATGAAGCACCACTCTACCGATTTTGTGTAAACTTCACATAAATCATCTACTAAATAGTTCGAACAAAGCCTAAACATTAAATTCCGTTCGAGAGACCAGCGTCTGAACCATTAGGCTATCTCTGTTTAAAACCTAGAAGCTCAAAATCAATAGCCAATCCTAAGAATAATGTGGACGCAATTCTAACTAAACAATATCGAAGTTACCCTTAGTACTTTTGCTTAATATTTTATTCCTATTACTCGGAACTAGAAACGTATTCACTTAAATTATTTATCGAATCAAAGAGACGGAAGAATGAAGGAAGCGAGATCCAACGGAATAAATCGAAGATACTCCAATGAAAAGACAGATCGCTACTTCCTTAGCTTTGTAGTCGAAGACCTAAAAGGTGATCAAGATTCAGCTACTTAGAACACTGCGAAATTGGATCTGTAGAATATAGATCAGTCGAACTTTATAATTTTTTTTATTTCTTTATTGACTATTAAAATAATGATGATAATATTTTGCCATCGCGCGTAGTTAAAATTAAAACTATTCCACCTATTATTAAATGCGACAGTTTCTGAGCCAGCTGTTTCCCCGTGTGATACCAATGTTGATAAAAAGAAGCATATTAGTCTCCAGATCATCAACTAACCCCACATAAAAACACTTCAAACTGCCGCTCTGTTTCGATGTAAAAGACAGACTAACACACACAATTTCACATTTATAATATTACTTTCACCTACGGTTTCACCCAAGTTGTACCTATGTTGATAAAAATAATATAATCTCTCTTTTAAATTTCCTTTGGTTCCGTTCAGTAGTTTTTGTGTGAAGTTACAACAAACATCCATTTTCACTGATCAGCGGAATAATGCAAATGAAAGTACGATATATTCCGCGTTGGGGCAGCATGGTATGACTCTTGGCCTCATCATATGAGGAGAGAACGATTTTCAGTAGTGGGCTATTACTAGTTTATAGCTAAGGTACGATATGTTACAAAAGGATTACAAGTAGATTGGAGATATTAGCTAACCCTGTAGAACTCCACAAACGAGTGATACAAAACAAAAGATTTAGTTGACTCAAATAAAATAAATGCATATTTAAGAAGGTTTTTGACAAATAAAAACACAAGCTTTAACTATAGATTTTAATAAACACCCAGTATTTCATAACATTATTGTTAACCGGTTACGAGTTCCTTTGTCTGGAGCCAATCCTGAACGTAGTATCAGGTTATGCTTATCATAAAACTGCATTGTCATCAGGATGAAAATTTTATGCAAAATTTCAGTTCCGTAGTGTAAAAGGAAGTGGGTCTAATTAGGTTTGCAAGATTTGACCCGTAACAAAAATAATTACAAATATACTAACACACTAATATACAAACATACGCTGCAAATTAATTAAAAGCTTATAAAAATTGATTCTTTTTTATCAAGTTACCGGAAAATAGCCTTAAACTATATCACAGTGTCGCAAACCGATACTAAACTTTAATAAGTGAATAAACTTTAAATTGAAATTCTTTTAAAAGATTGTTCACTCAGTTTATTCGGCAGCTTTGTCAACTGAGAGCAACAGTCGCTTTATGCTGGCAATGAACACTGGAACTCCCTTCCCACGGGAAATCTAACTCACTCTGGAATCCACAACGAACATAATCAGAAAGAAATATTGTGGTTTAGAAAACGAATAGCTACAATTTTATTCCAGCTTTAAATACACAGATACAGGTACACAGGTACAGATGATGTATCATGAAACAAAGTAAGAGAAGTAAGGATTATAGAATAAACAATACCCTAGAATATATCTTCTGCTATAAATACATAAGTAACAGTAGGTACTTTTATCTTCACACACTATGGTATACAATGGGCGTTATTTTCTAATAATTATTAGCTAAGATAATTGCAATGTAATAAATAAAATGTAATAAATAAGAAAATGGCTTATTAGCTTGAATTACCAGAAGGCAGAAGAGTTACTTTCTAGCTTTTTCTAAAACACACACACACAGAGACAGACATACTGACATGTACACTCAAACATACTACGAATACACATACACAAACATACAACACATACACACACAATCATACAATACACACACACACACTCACAATCCGTATAATGTTAACTGTGCAGTAAGTGTTTTAAATTGTACTTATCCATTGTAAATAGAGGAAGGTGTTGATCATCCACAACACAGGGAATCCTAGAGTGGGACCAACGCTCTCTAATGTATACAATTTAAAACCTCTGTATGTACAATAAATAAATAAAATGTTTCAATTACATGCAAAAAAGCGACAGAAATCTTACTACTTCTAAAACACCTGTAAAGAGTCCATATTACTGAGTCTATTATAAATTAAAACAAACTTATTATATTGAATATCTCATAACTTCTTATATGAATATAAACAAAAGTTGGTATTGTGTTACTTAAATTGATAACAATAAAATAAGACATTTTTATTAGGACACAAAAATATTGAGGTCAGTACATTTGCCCATACTAAATGGGAATTCTAATATAGAGTTATAGATTTTACTTTGATGTATCAGGACAATCATTAAGATGGATAATTAATGTTAATATTAAAATAACTCCATTATAAAAGTCTATTAACATTGCTGTAAATAGTCTTGATACTTTAACAGTGTTCGCAGGAGCGATAATAATTATCGGTTTCAAAAACAGCACTCACGTAAGGAGGTACCCTTTTTTTAGGATATTCTTATTTATTTTATTCATCTATTTCATCAGATTATCTTGCTTTTTTTACAGGGCTATGCTGTGTTACAGGTACTCACGGTATATTTAGGTCCCACCGATATTTCGACCCGGCTCCAGTCCTGGTCCAAGAATACACCGGTCTCATTTTACTAATAAACCGTATCGAGAGCACAATTTTTAAAATTGTGCAGTCTTCCCACTATAACGTCATGGTCGCGGTGCATCATATTTCAACCAATATTATTCGGGGCGACACCATAGTCGTACAAATCACGCCGATAGGACATTTGCCTGCGCGTTCATAGATAGAGCGGGTAGCAAATGGGAGGAATGTCACTGAAATGACGTCGCACATGAATTACTGCCCAGCTATGTTTCTTACGCTAAGCGAGGCCAATGAATATTTTCATTACGTTTCTGTAGTGTTATGAATACATCACTGTTGTTACACTTCACTACAGATTAATCTAGAGTATGTAAAGATGACGTCCTAAAGGTAGTTGATCCAATAAATTTAATTGAATGCTTGAGTAACATACCAAGTTAAAAAAAATCTTTACTCAATGCACAGACCAATTCATGTGGTTAAATTAAACACAGATTAAATAAAGCATTCGTCAACTCAAATGAGTTCTATAATGTACGAGTATATAAATATAATTGAAATGTAGAAATAAAAATCCGTAACAAGTTCTAACCTATCGATTGATATATAGTAACAATATTATATGATAATTACATAACAATAATTTTAAACATACCGGGCAATGTATCACAAAAGTACTAACCAAATATTAAATTTGGATTAACATTCAAAATTACATTTAAACTGAAATCTAATAATGTAGCTCCCAATTGGGATATTATGACCTAAATGCGCAATGTATTTACGGATTACGTGATAACCTAAAAACGTTTTACAGTCGCAAAAACTGTCCTAGATTTTGATTGCAAATCCGTATTTGTTTTTAGATTTAGCAAGCGAAAAACAGAGAGCTTAAACGTACAATTTATGCTCGAAGACAGTTTTAGTAATAAAAAGTCGACTATAGCAGTTTATCTCTTTATCAGGACACATCTGTTAAGATAGATAGCTGGTTCTCGAAATCCTTTGGCAAAGGTCCTGTTTTCGTAGCGTCTTTTGATACCGTGTTAATGCGTTTAGTCCTGAGATATAGCCTGTTTTCTTTCCTTGTTGAATGTAATGTAATTTATTACACAATTTGGAATAAATTCCTCCAGGTTTTGAGAAACTCGCTTAGAGTGTGTTGAAGGAAATTAGTATTTTGGTATGTTGACGAACGGTGAACTCATTATTTATATCATCGTCTGAAAGTGAGATTTGAGTTGATATTGATTGAAATATCAATACCAGAGTTTATCACGCAGTCAAATTTAAAATTGAAAGTAAATTTAAAGCTCAGACAAGTCAATATCAAACCGAAGTTATAAAAGCCACAATGATTGGAATAGCGCGTCTTCTGCAGAATCTGTCGTTTTATTTAGCATTTTAATACATTCTTTGCTGAAGAATATTTTTATAACGCTACGCCATTTACGATAAAGTAAATGTAAATACGAGTAAATCTATTAGTAATACTTCTTCAAGAAATGATGATAATGTCCCGGTTGAGTTTATAATGAAACAGGAATCTTCGTTGATATTGATTTTTATGCTACAATGAGCAAAAGAGCTGAAGGATCATTTCATGGTGATCAATCTTGTCTTCCATGAACGTTTTGTACACTAGATAAGTTACAATATGTTGCCAGCGAAGAAAGTACTGATTGACTAGTTGCAATAGTTGTACATGTACACGAACAACATCTTTCTTTACATGTACATGATGTTGTTCGTGGGCAGATGACAAATATTGAAGTATAACAATATTGAAGAGATCACGGCATATTGAAACTAATAGACCTAAAATACCAACAATATACTGCTTCAAAGTGGATGACAAAAAAGTATTGGATGGAAGAAGGGATGAATTGGAAAAAAGATAGAAGAAGTATGTAATATTTTATATAAAAGTTAATTATGTAAAGAAATGTTTTAATTTGCATACTATAAAAATCGTAATGTGTAAAATTCACTATGTTAAAATCTTTATTTTTTTTTTGTATTCACTAAGTTAGCGCTTGACCACAAAACCACCTGATGGTAAGTGGCGACATAGTCTTTGATGGTAAAGCGCACTAACCTAATAAAAGCCTATTCACTCTAGATTTGCAGACATTTATGTTATAATCAAACGGGAATACCGACGCGGTCAATTTATTAAATTCCTTCGCGGTACATAATCAAAATATCAACACAAAAATTCTACAATATCTAAATTTAGCAATTTTTTGTTGCATTCGCTATATCCAAGAATAAAAATGATGCTGTAGCCCTTTATCAAAACTGAGGAGCGCGAGATCCCGCCGCAATTTATACAAAGCGAGCACTTCCACGTCTCGTATTTATTTCCCAAAGAGAAATACTAGGATGCAACTCGTACCGCTTTATTCAAGGCGAGATTAAACTTCAGCATTAGGAATACCCGTTGATCTTTCCCGCGCAATTTATAAGCGGGGCAAAATTATATTTTAAAATTCACCAATCTACCCAAGATGTTATCTGCGCTTAAGTCTTTTTTTTATTTTTGATTTTGAAAACAGATTAATTCTTAATGTTCCATGTATTTTTTATTTTAGTACAATACATTTTAAATTTTCCTATGTACATAACTGTCATACTGGGCTCGGGTTTCCACTCACATTGTGAGGTGCACATGCCATATTCGACCACGCTGGTGAAGTGCGGATTGATGGACTTCCAACACCTTCGAGAACTTTGTGAGGAACTCTCAGAAGTGCTGGTTTCCTCACGATGTTTTCTTTCACCGTAGTAAGTGATAATTAACTTCTAATTCGCACGTAACTTTGAAAATTAGAATTGCGCACCGCAGGATATGAACCCAGTATCTCTCGTTTGACAGACCAAAGTTCAAACCTCTAAGCTATCACTGCACTTATTTTATTTGATAGATTAATATTTAATGTGAGGTTTTGTATATTTTTTTTCTTAAAAGAACGTACCTATTTTGCCTAGGGTTATTTGTTTTCGATAGTTTTAAATTCAATAAATTTCTGTTGTATTTTTGTAAAGCTTGTATCATCACCGTCTTGGAAAGGTGGCATACTATAAACGAGAAGAATAATTGAAAGAAACTCCTCAGATAATCATTTAAAAAGGTATAATTAAATTTGTATAGATAACAGAAGAAATAAACAAAGTGATAAATTGACCTGAGCCAGTTCTCTTCTTTTTTCTCCCCCCGTCTTCAGTCATCTTTCTCCTCATTCTTCTTTTGTCACCTGTTATGTCCTGTCCGTCCTGAATTGTTACGTACGTGTATCTGGGGTCAGTAGCTGTCGTTATTGATCCCAGTTGTTTTAGCAATGTAATACGTCCCGCATATACTGGTATATTTACTTCCTTTCTGGTAGCCAACGCATTAGTAACATCCCATTCTGGTGTTATTCAAGTCTATTGGCGATCGTGATTACTTACAATCGGGTGACCCGATTGAACAAAAATGATATATCTACAGATATATACATATATTATATGTATATATATACCATAAGTGTATATTAATCTCAATATATCTGTTTATTCAAAACTATACGAAAATATTACGGATATTTTTCGTTCTATATTAAGGTATAAAATGAGAAGATTTTTAAAATTTACCATCGTTTTTAAATTTAATTGGACTCTACCCACGGTCTCCACCAGTATGGAGCAGCATGGCGGAGTATGCTCTAGTATCTCACTATGAGAAGAGACTCATGCTGGATAGGGGCCATCAATAGGTGGAAGCCAATGTTCTACCAAATGAACGTAACCCTAACCGACCCATATGATTTTGATTTGAATCCAGGTTAACATTTTGTCTTAGTCCGCAAAACATACCGCAAATTGATGAGGAGGTGAGGGCCACCTGCGATTGATTGTACGGGCATACAATATGTTACAGAGACTTGAACGTTAGTACTACTCATATGTTATTTCTAGCAGACCTTGTAAACCTAGTTCTGACATATAAATGAATAACTTTTACATGTAATCCCGCGGAGATAATTGCAATGACCCAGATAAAAAATACCTTTTAAATTACCTCATTGTGTAACCTACAATTGTGCCAAATTTCATTTAAATCAAACTAGTGATATCAGATTTGCTATACTTATTTTAACGTATTATCCCGAGGAAATAAAGACATTCCAGAATAAAAAGTATCCTATAACCTTCCTCA
>DWJZ01003081.1:0-17830 GCA_018249125.1 Asbolis capucinus
TGCGATGCGAGAGCTGAGAACAGCTTATAAATACCAGGTCGCGGGAATCTTCATGAAATATTTATATTAATTGAAGTTAGTAAATAGGCGAAGTCAATTTTAGTGTTTCGTGTTTTATATTATTAGTGAGCAGATGTTAAATTTAACGGCCGGTTACGTTGTTAAAGGAACATAAAATATTACAACAACAACAGGGTGTGTTTTGATAAAGTCTATAAGAAAATATAGATACATGAAAATTCTAAATTTATTTATTATCAATCCGAATGCAAATAATAACTTACAATATTTGCAAGGTATAATAAGAGAAGTCACATAAAATAATTCCTTTTAACATACTATAAGAATTTATTTATTTTACCACTAATCGAAAAACAAATGCGATTGCTTGGCAGAAACTCTAAATTTCAAATATGTTTTAATTAATTTTATTTGGTTTTTTATTACACATATTTTAATTTTTGTAAATATGATTTTGATTTAGTAACGTTATTCACCTTATATTTTAAAACAAATGAAACATGATTTGACACGTTTAGTAAATTTTTAACGGACTTCCAAATGAGGAGATTCTGTGTTCAATTGTATATATTTTTTATTTTATTTTATTTAGTGTATATCTAGACAAAATTTTGTAATTTCTTGTAAAATAGAAATCACCCGTAACAATAAATTTAAAGTCAATTTCTGTAGCTAAATATTATTTTAAAAACATGGCGTCAACTGAAATCCCAGTGTCCGTGATCGAGACCGCCTTGGCTCGCCGCGGGACGCCTCAATTGCTGAATCTCTTCCGGTTCCGATCATTTCCAGCTCGACACCAGATTCACTCCATCGATACCGAATAGACTGATATCAATTCAGTTTCACCAATACCTATTAGCTTGCAAATGCTGCATTTTCATTCTAAATAACATTTCCAAATTTGAAATTCAAACTATTTATTATAATGGTCAAAATTATTTTATTGCGCGAATATAATTGCAAATTAGACTTCATCGCGACTTTTCATCAGGTGGGATCGTAGTTAAGCACTAACTTTTTTATGGTTAAAAAACATAAAAAATAACAATCCAGTTAAAAATCAGCTAAAAAACTAATTTTTTTTTTAGATTTTTCATGTATTTTTAATATTATTAAATTATTACAAAAATTCTATTAATTCTTTCATAAGTAAAGAAAAGTTCACAATTACTGTCGCACTCAGAGTCGTTAATGATTACTTAAATCTTTCCTTAGTGTAGCTAACAGGATTAGTCCGGAGTAACACATAGGCTACTTCTACTCACCTACCACGCGGCCGAGACCGCGGGCAGAACCTACTTATCAGTAAAAGTTAAAATAAAAATATAACAATTAACAACAATGACAATAAAAACATAAAAGACATAACATTTATCAAGTGTAACATAATGCGTAATAACAATATCCCTGACGGCATATTTGTTACACTTCTATTATCCGCTGAGGGGTCGTTGAGAGAGAAGTATCGTCGCGGGAAGCGAGGCTGGCGGGATCCCTTCCGTTTCCGATCGGTTCAAGTTTGTCTACCAGTCTAAATTTATAAAATTTCTTTTGTTTCACCCGCATCAGAAGGAAGGTAATTTTTTTCGAGTTTATGTATGTATGTTCATTTTTTTGGCAAGCCCTACAGGTCGAATGGCTGGACAGGTTTTGACATATGAGATGTCGTTGGATTCCGCAAAAGTTGGTAATAACATAGGCTGTATATATTACTCAGTAACCATTGAAATTGAGAGCAAGGTAGGCATTTGTGTGACACATGAATGTTTGTTTGTGAGTTAATTTATTTCTTAATCGATTAATTCCCAAATCAAATTTATTTATGTGCTCATAACTTTTTGCTGTGGTTGTTTGAATATTTTTTAATTTATTCAAAATCGCGTGTCCATTCAAATTTATGCGACAAGTGACGAGTAGTTTTTAAGTTAATTTATAATATGCGTATTTTATAAAATTTACTCGATTTTTATTTATCTGCCTTCGTCTAAATCGATTTTTCATTTTACTTCTCGATATAACTTGGAAACGATTTTATTGTATATTTAAATAATTTTGATAGCTACAAATCTATAATTTCTATGCATTCTATAAACCACTTTATAGAATTGTAAAACCGCCTAGGCAGAATACCTTCAACTTTCGATCGCATCCAGAACTACTACCGGTTCAAATTCATAAATAATCGATGAGTTTTCGAAGATGCCTTTTAAAGGGGTTTACTAAACTTTGATAGCTTTGATGTTGCCTGCTACCTACTTTTTACCTTCGTTTAAGAAATTGGTACCAGCTCACTCGCGGCCGTAATTTTCATAAAAAGTCTGTTTGTTATTGCAGGCTATAATCTATCTCTGTGCCTAATTTCATTCGGAACCGTTCAGTAGTATTAGCATGAAAGTTTAACAAACATCCATCTATTATTATCCATCCAAAGTATGATATTTATACCTAATATTAGTAGAATGTTCGATAATAACGAACTTCTATATAAAATTTAATCCGCTACTGCCAGTCTTTTCTCGCTATATAAAGTAATAGTCGAGGCTCTCCGGTACATATTTTTGACATCATTACTGTCAAGCAAATTTCTTATAAAAAATGAAGCTAAATTTGAATGAGACCAATTGAAAGCTGTAAGTCACTTTTCAAGCAATTGAATTTGTTCACCCTTTTTTTATTATTACGTGGGGGAATCCTCGTGAATGCCTGCCAACGTGGGGGCGATGGACAGGCGTTGCCGGACTCCTACAGGCTAAAACCTCCACAGGTCTTCATCTGGACGTTTGTCAGGATCACGGGTACGCTTTAGCATTCTTCCACGATCCTGACAGCGTAGACCCCTATTTTGGGTCTCTCTCTGAATTTGGGATGGAGCTTGTTAACCCTACCTGGGCATATTTATCAAGTTGCAACTTTTGTCTACTAATATCCACCTATTGGAGGAGAAGAAAGATTTTGCGGCATTTTCATGTAGATTTCCTGGTAGGTTGAAGTTACTATAGTGTAGAACTGCACTGCGCTCTAACAATTTTTACCACATGTGTGTCAAGATTTATAATAAATTACCAGAAAGTATTAAATTAGAGTAAATTGAATTTAAAAAAATAAAAGGCAGTGATAGCCTAGTGGTTAATAATACGGCCTCCTTCTCGGGGGTCCGGGTTCGAATCCCAAGGCGCGCACTTCGGACTGTACGTAATGTGCGTTTTAACGGTAAAGGAAAACATCGTGAGGAAACCTACATGCCGGAGAGTTTGCAAAACTCAATGGTGTGTGAAGTCTGCCAATCCGCACTTGGCCAGCGTGGTGGACTATGGCCTTAACCTTCTCATTCAGGGAAGAGACCCGTGCTCAATAGTGAGCAGTAACGGGTTGAGATTAAGAAATTTAAAAAGATTAAGAAATTTATGGGATTGACTTATTTCTAAATGTTACTATAACTTAAAAGATTTTCAGATTAAAAATACTACAATTTTATTGTTACCATTGCATTTTGTTGAGTTCTTTTTCATATTCACCTACTCATATTGCATATCCTGTTGCATACATATTTGCATGCCCTGTTGTTGGCTGATCTTGTGAAATTGTGCATGCTAATTTAAGAACTTTGTAACCACAATAAATGCAAATAAATCAATCAATAATATCATATCATCATTCATCTACGTATATTGTCTGTATAAAGTCCATCGGAATATCAGTCACGCTTTTGTCTGCTTGCGTGTTTGATTCCACCACCAACTTCTTTTCACAGGTGTTTCACCAAGATGCGGCAAGTCTCCTTGACTATTTCTATAAAAAACTTAAACTAGAAAAACTCAAGAAGAAACGTAAAAAAAAACGTCTATCCACGGTCTATCAATAGACCATCGAACGTCTTTCAACGCGCTCGAAGGCATACGAACCTGAATAGGTATAAACAGCTTAGGTTATTGTATGCACTAGCAAGAGCTGGCATTAAACTGAAAGCCTGACGTGAAGTATTCGCTACGGCAACCATTCTCTCCCTAATGCACCTGTCTGGCCTACGAAATGCGTATCGAGTACGTCATAAGGACTTGACGCATTTTGCTTCAACAATTCTCGATTGTATTGTTGTGTGAGTAGAATTGAGACTTCTGTTTATTTTTTTTTATATACAAAATAAGTTAATGCTTGAAATCGATTCCACTTGATAGAAAGTGGAGATGATGTCTAAGATCTTGGACACACTGTTTTAGTAAATGCCTATTCACTCTTCTCTTGAAGATTCCCGTATCGAAGTTAGGTGGGAACATAATATGAAATAAGTTAGCGCTTGAAATCGATTCTGCCTGATGGTAAGTGGTGACGTAGTCTTTGATGGTAAAGCGCACTAACTTAATAACAATCCGTTCACTCTTGATTTTAAGACATTTACTTTATAATCAATCGGGAATACCGACGCGAACAACTTGTTCCATTCCTTCGCGGCACCAATGATGAAGGATAAAGCGAAATGGGACGTTTGTACCGGCGGCGGTGTGCTTACGACGAATGTACATACGTCAGCTCGTGCGATGGTGGAATATACAACATATATTTATATTATATACAATACAATATATAAATAAAATAAAATACTAAGTCATATGTTTATTTAAACCTTTTTATAATTTTAATGAATAATTACAAAATCGCAATTATATTAAGAATGATTTCATTAATTTTGAAATTTAATACTTTTTTTAATTAGACAAGGGCAACATATTGTATGAGAAATGATTTCGATAAAATATATCTCATGGGTTAGTCAACGCGTTATATCAGACGATAAATCAAAAACCGTTTCATGTTAACATTGTTTGATCCCGCAGGGCTTGGAATCTTTGGAATATTCAATATCCAACAATACTAATGAAATTACCAATTTTGTCAAAACATCGTTTTTAATTAATGTAAACCGTTAACTTTACCATTGGTTAACGGGGCCCTTTAAAAATAACTTTATTCTTAATTTTTTTTAAGTGTGGTTAAGTTGTAATAATTCTGTTGCAATAATAGCGGTGATAGCCTAGTGGTTAAGAATTCGGCCTCCTACTTGGGAGGTCCGGGTTCGAATCCCAGGGCGCACACTTCTAATCTAACTTTTCGGAATTAAGTTTTAAGCATTTAAATGTCACTCGTTACAACGGGGAAGGAAAACATCGTGAGGAAACCTGCATACCGGGGAGTTTGCAAAACTCAAAGGTGTGTGAAGCTGCCAATATGCACTTGGCCAGCGTGGTGAACTGGCCTTAACCTTCTCATTCAAAGAAGAGACCCATTCTCAATAGCGGACCGTGACGGGTTGAGATGATGAATAATATTGAGTGGACTATGTAAGATGCTGTATACGGAATCTATAAGTATAAAATTTCACGTCAGTACAAGATTGGTTCAAGCTTGCAGATTAAACATTACAAAAGCGTGGGTTAATTCTTATGTCATTCTTACGTCCACAATTCCTAAATTCCTTTTCAAATCCAACAATTTCGTAGGAAAACTCATCAGCAAATTGTATCGCAGGCTTCTTTCAGTAAGAAATCAGAAAACCGTCACTCATAAATCGTCTTTCATCAGAAGTCATCTTTTTTTTAAATTTCTATAAAATAGCAATAAAACGATCCGCAAATTCGCGGCACCAAAAAGCTACTTAGTCAGCCGGTAAATCCAGAACAATTTGACGAATGATGTACACTTATAAAACTCATACGTAATTCAATAAATGTAAAAACAGTTTCAATATGAAAACAAAGAAAATGTGTATTTCAATGCTTATTACTGCAGCTAGGTAACATGCAAGATTAGTGTTATTTATTGATTTTTACTTGTATTTTTTTTTGTATTTCTTCTGTATTTAACTTTCTTCTGAATATGTTTATCACTTAGCCCCTTATCGATCCTAATATGATGAAATTTTGTGGAATCCGTAAATTTTTACGTGTATTTTCTGTATTTCTTATCTATTTAACATTCTTCTGGATAAGATTATCACTTAGCTGCCAATCGATCTTAATTTAATGAAATATTGTGTAATTTATAAATTTTTACATGTATTTTTTACGTTACGCATACAGTTGTCTAAGTAACGAAATAGGGAGAGATAAAAAAACATTTTAAATACTTCATTCACGATCTGTTTATTATTATACCGATATTGCGACCCAGTTGCATGAGTCATGGACACAGCAAGACTGCGGTGGCGGGGAGAAACTCTTGACAGGTGACACTTGGCACTGACACTAACGACAAATAAGAACTATCGGTATAATAATAAACAGATTGCGAGTACCCGTTTGGATTGAAAATATTTAGTATCCGCGACTAAACTAATATAGTCTAAAAACATCAGAAAACTATTTTCTTTCTATAAGATAACGCCGCTCTCATTGAATCATCCGTCCTTATTGCTCCGTTCTTGATAACTTACACCTTTTATCGAGTGAGATATGTCGTATGATTGGCCTGTTATTTTATTTGCGAACCCTCGGCCGGCCCTGGAGATATATGGGACAATCAGTCCGACCCTGTCCCATGCTGACGCGGATTTCACAGCAAGGTTCCTTACAAGGGAATTTATGGATTACACGTTGTAAATCTTTTTCTGTTTACGTTATGTGAATATTCTAGGGTATTACAGTAAGTAAACAGTGGTAGCCTAGTGGTGTTGGCCTCTCGAACGGGAGTGGGTCCAAATCTTGCGCGCACTATTTTTTTAAAGTTATGTGCATATCAGAAGTTGATTGACACTTGCTACGGTGAAATTAAACATCGTGAGGAAACCTGAGACTTTCTTTTTACTTTTAATTCTACTCTTACTTTTATTTATAACTTTTTTTTTTTAATTTAATTTGTATGCCAGCTATGGCGGGAATACTGTACCACTATAATTATGTTACACCTATTGTATTCCACAATAAAGATGATTTGATTTTAAAATAATATAATGCTTTTGATTTACTTTAAATTATTTATTTTAATTAATAAAATCTTTTTCGATACTCTCCCGTTCTTCAAGTTAATTTTCTGACTAATATTAGAGAATTCAATTGGCTTTGTAAGTCATCAAACTTAGAAGATAATGTTTCATATTTTCTAAACTTAAGAATAAGTTCCGCTCTTTGTGTAGCACTAAATGTTTCTAAAAAAGACAATCTTTCTAAATAATTAAAAAAAATATGACGTAAATGTTTGACTTTGACTTATAAACCGGCTATCCTATTAGCTAAAATTTGCAGTCAGCAAGCAAACGACAAACACCCACAGACCACCATTAAGAATAAAAACATTGTATTACAAATGTGATCCATTGTACTTTTTGCGATACAAGTACAGTCAATACCAGAACAGAAGCACGATTGCTTTGAAACGGAATACGAATCCGCGATCAACTAGCGATTATCGCTAAATTTTCGTTATTGCTTTCAGTTTGCAAGATAAGAGACCCGCGGGACCGTACCCTTTGAAGCACGGACTCATCTAAATTTTTACGGTATTCATTCTGTTTATTAACCTTAAGCAAACATATCCCGCTGTAAAACATTTTTCAAGCAAGACAATACGTTTTAAGACAAAGGTTTATTCGAGGGTAAGTCAAATGAAAAGAAAATGATGGTGGAACGAGAAGGGGTGATGATTACTCCACCTGTCTCCAGCTGATTTAATGCTGCGGCTGCTAATAAAATCACCTGCCTAATTGGAGTTCCTGATAGCATCTAGAGAGGGCGATTCTCGCTGTTTTATACTGTGAGGGGTTGGTCACGATTCATTAAAAAAAAAACAGTGGAACTCCAGGAGGGAAAACTTGAACAATTACGTGTATATTTTTTGGACTGACAGAAAATATTTTTGGATCGTATTTTTACATTTGCATGTGTATCTAAGTATAGATTCTCGGTGAACTTCGATCTGGAATTTCTATTCGATCCAAAATTGACATGTTCTATGAAAAGAAATCCAGATCTAATTTGCACCGAATATAGGGACGTACATAATATATGTACATACTTAATACTGAAGTATCATCGCGAGTTAATTTTTTTTCCATTTATAACAATGCCGACATTTATTTTAATCCCCCAAATGCTTCATAGATGGCATTAGTAGTAAGCGCCGGTTACTTGATCTTAAAAAATAATACCTTGTCAAATTGGCCGAATATTTTAACATTTGGTGGTATGCCCTAGGCCTCCTTGGTCACGTGGTGGGACCTTGGCTAAGTATTGGATCGTTAACAGGCTGAAGCCAACTTGTAATTCATCATCGCACTCAATAGCTATCCACTACAGGGTTCAGGTCTTCACTGCTTAATTGTGGTTTGACAGATGACAGGTGACAGGTGACAGCTGGATACATGTTTGAAACCATTCTTAGCCATTCCAGCATGTATTTACTTAATATTAATAAATTGCTTTATGTAATTTCCGTCCATGTTAACCTTTGCTTATTATTAATTTCGCCTCTTCGCAACCTTCGATATTAAAATAAGTGTAAATGTATATATTTTTAACATAACACAGGACTTTCAATTAAATTAATTGAATAATTATTCAGTATTAAGAGATTTCGCACTGAAATATAAATAAGTATCGAGATTCGAGTGTATTAAAAATTGTTGAGGTACCTATGTTATATAACTTTATGAGATTGCATTGTGTTTATTTTGTTAAAGGTTTCATTCCCTAGTTCGTTCCCCTACAAATCCAAATTTATAAAACGCTAGATCAAACACTTGTTTCTTTTTAAGTACAACATTTTTTAGTTTAACTTCAAATTTCATCCCCTTCCAGCCTTTTTTCTCGGTTAAAATAGAGGATGAAAGTTTTTCATTCTGAAAGATATCAGTTTGTACTCATGTACAACACAATTGCAAAATCTGTTGCTTTAGTGGTTCGTTAACTTGACTAAAAAAAAGTCGGGGATTCGATCCCGTCCAAGAACAAACTTTTCTGTGATGAGCAGGAATGTTTTTTTCTGTGTCTGGGTGTAAAAATAACTGTATAAGCATGTGTTAAATATATATATATGTATGTTTACCAGTTATCTGATCACTATAGTATTAGCTGACGCTTAGTTTGAGGTCAAATGGCCGTGTGTGAGTTATTCAAAGATATTTAAGATATATGTTTATTTATTCAATTATATTTCATTCTCTCACACATACATACTTACTTATCTTGATGAATGCAATTGCCATTTCACAATAAGTTTTTCCATGTTTTATAATAAAAACTTTAATCCAACAGAAGCAACAATTATTCAATAATTACAAGTGAATCGTTCCAGTTCGAGCAGATTTTACTGTTCCAGTATTATACGGAGCTCTCTGGACTTGAATTGTAATTTAACTCCTTTTATGTTGTACAAAATAACAGTAAAGAAGTAAATCTACTTCATTGCAACCCTTAACTGCCCCACTACTGAGCTTCACTCACAATGTGAGGTGTGCAGGCCATAGTCCACCACGCTGGTCTAGCGGAGAACTTAACTTGTGAACTTTATAGCGAACTCTCAGAAGTGTAAGTTTCCTTTCACCAAGTGATAGTCAACTCCCGATACCAAATACGAATCCTACTTATATTATAGATGCGATAGTTTGTAAGGATGGGTGTTTGTTACTCCTTCACGCAAAAACTACTGAACGGATTTAGATGAAACTTTGCAGTTATATAGCTTAGACATTGGAATAACATAATAAGTAAACATTTTGAAGAATATATTTTAATTTTTTGAAATATTACTTACTTAAAAATTTTTACTTACTGCATATCTCCGGACTGTGTCAATCGCTTTCGATAATTCTTTCGACATACAAAAGGTAATTATAAATTTGAAAGTTGTATGAATGTACATTTGTTACTCCTTCTCGCATAAACTATTAAATGAATCTCAATGAAATTTCACACAGGGATAGATTGTGGTATAGAATAACATATAGGTTACGTACATTAAGCCGCGGGCGGACGCTAGTGAATTAATAAAACCATACAAACCATAAACACGTGTTTAAAAGGCAGTCGTGCACATGGGAAAACATATCCCTCGTTCGCAGCAAATGGACAAAAGGTCAAAACATCTTTATTTCAGTGCGTACGTCATCTGGCAGTACATGCTGAACAAGGTATTTGACATGGTCGTAAATCGTCCCATTCGAAGGGTTTTAGAAGGTTGTGGAAGGTTATAGAAGGTTCTAGTATGTATAGACGAAATGCTGTATTGTTTTAAACGTGATATCAAAATGTTTGTCACGAAAAAGACTGGATTACTTCCTATCGTATGTTTTATCCTATCCTATGACTATGAATGGATGGATGGATGTTCTTTCAGGGTGAAATCCGACAACAAGCATTAATCTGCTACTACTGAACGGATCGGAATGAAACGTTCTTCCTCAAGTTCCATTCTCTGTTCTATCAGCCTCTGTACCAAGTTTCAGTAGTTTAGGCGTAAAAAGAACAGACAGACATATTTGTAAGGATAATTTAAGTGACTCTTGCTAACTTTAAGACATGATGGTAAATTGTCACTGTTGCCAGCCAAGATATATATACAATATATATATATATTACAACAATGAAAGATTTGTCTGGTTGCTTGTTTCTTTGAACCGAATAAACTGACAAAATACTGGAACGATTTAAAAAAACTTCTTAAAGACTCCAAAATTATCCCAGATGAACACAGACGTGGAATATTTTCAAAAACGTTACTGATCCCTATGAATGCTTTGATAATGTAACAAAACTTACCAAAAAATATCTTTATATCGCGTACACAAAGTAAATTATTAACAATAGAGCAAAATGATGTACTACAGTTTTATAAAGGGCATCCATAACTGCAAACAAGTCTGCAATACCATAATTATTTCAAACTATTACAGTTATGTCACAATAACTACTTTTTCAATCATAGCCTGACTACTTATAACATAAATTTATTTATTTATTTTACATAGAATAATGAATGCTTGACATAGATCCCTCCTGATAAGTTGCGATGATGTCTAAGATTTTGGACACACTAACTTCATAAATGCCTATTCACTCTTCTCTTGAGGACTCCCACATCGTATACACTCGTTAATATCTTTGATAATTATACGTTATATTAATGGTCTTTACTATGTTAATTTAAATTAAAAAATAATAACACAGATCGCAAAGCCATAAAAACAAAACGTGGGAGTTACTGTTAATTACACCAACAGAATTGGCGAGTGGGAATGAAGAATATCGTAAAATGTCGTCGGTACGATAAATGCCGTCGGTACGGTAAATGCCGTAGCGTGCGTTATTTATACGGCGCTTTTGAAACGGTGCCCCTTTTAACGGCATTTTTAAGTGCTACCCATGGCGGTCCAGTTCGTTGATCGTCATACGGTTGTAATTGATGAGATGCTGGCGACAATGTCTACTAGCTTTTTTATTTATTGCATTTTTCTTGTTAGGAGTCGTGTGTTTGCGAACGCAATTTTTGTTTGTTGTGTATCCGTAAAGTGCTGTAACGTTTTTTTGTAGATGTACGAATTAGGTTTTATTATAAAAGTCCTACCTGCGAGTTAGGTTTTATTATAAAAGTACCTACCTGCGAATTAGGTTGCTTTGTAGAGGTATTTACCTGCGAATTAGGTTTTTTTGTAGAGGTACTTACCTGCGAATTAGGTTTTTTTGTAGAGGTACTTACCTACGAATTAGTTTTTTTTAGAGTTACTTGCCTGCGAATTAGGTTTTTTTGTAGAGGTACTTACCTACGAATTAGATTTTTTGTTGAGGTACTTACCTGTGAATTAGGTTTTTGTTGAGGTACTTACCTGCGAATTAGGTTTTTTTGTATACTGGGTGGGTACTGAGTTCATTTACGCTTTTTTAAGCCACGATTATGTTGTGAACAAACCTAAATACTAAAATTTATAAATTTATTTATCAATAAAATAAAAACCATTTGAAATGACGATAAGTAATCAAAAGTGAAAATCAGTAACAACGTACTCGTAACCATTTGTATTATAAGGGCTAACTCAAAAACTACTCGTCAAATATTGCTCAAAATTACAAGTAACTCCGTGAGAAGTACTAGCTTTCGAACAAAAAAAGAAATATCGAATTCGATTTACCCAAAAAAGTTCTGAGGAAACATAAATAAAAAAAATTGACGAATTGAGAACCTCATCGTTTTATTTAGGTTAAAAATAATATCGTATTCTTAACACAAAATTTTAAATAACGTTAAGTGACGCGTTATTCGAGCCCCTCTACCACCTTTGTAACGCGTCACGTTTTACAAAACACTGACACTCCCCCCAAAATACGTGACGTAATACTTGAACCACTCCTTGCGAATAGATTATTACGAATTTACAAAAAATATATATATTTTAGAATCGCTCGTCTCATGTGAATTGTCAAGAAAAGCACTATCAAGTACTAATTCTTTACTAAGATAGCCCATGCAACCAGCATTTTAAATTTGAAATAAATTAAAACGATTTATTTCCCTTTAGGAACCAATAGCTTATGTAGCGAACTCAAAAGTTAACAGTAGAAAGTCCCTACATCAATTAAGAAATTAATAAAACAATATTTAATAATAAATCCTATAAATATTATAAATCCGTAACTTTGTAAGAATGTATGGATGTTTGTTACTCTTTCACGAATAAACTACTTGACAGATTTGAATGAAACTTTACAGTAATATAGGTTATACATCAGAATAACATATAGGCTACAATTTATTATGATTTTATGTAATGTTGGTCATAATATAACTATACATGTCAATTAAGGCGGAAAAAAATACTATTATACAATGCACATTTTGGTATATATTTATAGGAACGGACGGGAATGAAATTATGAATGAACCTAGTTATACATATATAAACAAGCTTTATAAAATATATTTAAAATATAAGCTTTAATTATCCATATATCCCTAATATAATAAAACACACAAAATTTCATAACTGTATTGTTAACCGACGAGGAGTTCCCTTCTCTGGATCCAATCATGAATTTTTTTATAAAAATGCATTGTCTTCGGAACTGAAGTAGTATGCAAAATTTCAACCCTGTTGTATAAGTAGAAGTGGGTCTAATCAAGTTTGCAAGATTTGACCCGTAACAAAAAATATACAAAAACACTAACATACTAATATATAAACATACACTACAAGTTTAATAAAAAAAAGTAGAAAAAAAAGAAAAATTTGTAACAATGCCTAAAGTCTACAATAGACAATATCTATCCATCATCAGCTCTATAACCACACAAACATAAGATGTAAGTTAGTTTAGGCCGAAAGAAAAAAAACAACTCTTTATCATTGCTACCTCCTCTCATTATTAGACCAAATGATATAATCTAAGGTCAGAGTCCTTCTTAAGACAAATAGAGCCAAACCTGATAGATAGATTCTTGTAAAACCTGATGAACAGCATCCGATTCCCTCAGGAAAAATATGTATATTATAATTATTGCAGTATCGTCCAATTTACGAACCAAATTCTCTCTTAAATCTTTGTATTCGGCTAATCTTAGTTTAAATAAAATTGAACAAGTCCATAATGTTTTTGGTCCAAAAATCAGAAGCCTGCTAGTAAATCCACCACTGGCTGGACCGCATCCGATGTTAAGGCTTCAACCCATTGAGGGCCCATTACTAAACATAGGTCTTTCGTCATACTGCAGAGACCTAGATTCCACCACTCTGATCCAACGCGGATTAGTGAAGGGGTTACTGGCCAACCCAAGTGTCAGAAGTTGAATTTTTGTCGCTAGCGGTCACTCATCCTCCCACCGACCAGACCCGCAGTTACTTAACAAGCCACAGGTCTAAGAAATGGTAAATGGCAATGTAGTTAATGATAAAGGTGAAGGTGATAAGTTTGCACCTGTCACCGTCTTCACCGAAAGTACATCACGGAATAAAGTGACAGGTAAGTACAACACAGCAGTCGTCCATGAGGTACACTTAGGTCTCTGAATACAATCTTCTATAATCCCTATAAGTCGTAACAAAACCGATATGTTTAGAGAAGAAGTGAACGCAGAGAGAGTATCATATATTCGACAAAGATTGTTTATGAGAGATTGTAACATGTGCGAGCAAAGTCATCGGTCGCCGCCCCGGCCTCGGAGCCGTGTCCGACAAACTCGTTAAAAGTTGGCGAAACAACGGAAGCGCCTCACTTGGAGACACTTGCGACTCCCGACGTTAAGTAGAAAAGTATAACGCGACAATAACATGGAGCATTTTGTTGCCAGACAAAACTAACTTCTTGATATTTAAGCTGGTTGCGACAACCCAGTCTAAGGAACTTTGCGCTTTCAATTTTCGTTTCTTGGAACTCTTGAGTGTCGCAACTCGTAATGGTAGGAACATAAAATTTTAAATTTACTTGCGAGAATATCCTTGTGTTTCAAGGTGTCGATAAAAACTCCGGGTCGTCTGTAGCTTTTACGTCTGAGCTCGGTAAAGACTTGTCGAAAAACGATTCTCTATTTGACGAATGAAGCTTATATTGCATTTATTAAATCCAGTCGTACGCTCACGTGCCACGGATATATAGAACAAGAGGATTTGAAACGAAAAATCATCTGATATTATGCCTTAAACGTATTACTTGAAATGAAGGGCTTAACAGCATACATTAGTAAGATCTAGTCTTATTGATTCCGTTATGTGCTTCTTCCTTTCTTTCTTTTGCTTTTTTTTGTTATTGAAGGGAAACCTTCGAAAGATATCGTGGGAGTAACTCCGGGTTATGTGGGATTTGTACCGCACTAAAACCTCCCCGATGGCCTGCCTCAACGCTACGCGAAGGACTCCGGGATCTCCAAAGGAACGCAACCGGAGTCCTCAGTGCTGGGCTCTTTTCGTATGGAACTCGAAGTCCCATACCTGGTCATCCCGGTTATCGGCGATATGCGGCCACACATACCGCCGTCCTTCCCGTGGTTACCGCTGGGCCGTTCGAACTCCCGCTCTGGCCGCCCTCAACCCCGAAAGCCTCCTTTTAGTCACCTCTTGCGACAGACAGGGGCTACCGTAGCTCGTATTCTATTCTCGCGCTACTGCTCCCCGGGCCTGCAGGTCTATAACTTCCTTCCTGATAAACAACGCGTCAGTGACCCCCAGGCTGGTGTTTGCTAATGTCCATGTGATCACTTACCATCAGGTGAATCGTCTGCTCCTTTCCTCGTTTATGACATAAAAAAGTTCTCTAATATTAATAATATTTCTTACTCCAATTTTACACAATTATTTATTGAATACGATTGGGTTCGTCCGGATTACCAGAATACTGGAAAGTCATTCATACATACCACCTCATGATACAGAAAGTAAAAAATACCACTAAAGAATCTTACAAAACCTATGACAATCTGCCAAAAAGACTATAAAGACAGGATTTTTTACTTAAAATAAGTACCTATTCCTTAACAGCAATCCTATCTAATAGTACGTAAATGGCGATGATGTCTAAGATTTTGGACGCGCTAACTTAGAAAATTCCCATTCCATTCACACTTTGCTTGAAGACTCCCACATCAGACATAGAATTCCGACATTAAAGCCTTTATATTCAAACTGACTTTAAAACTCTTCAAAACACAAAAGCGATATAGCATCGTGAAAATTATAAATATGCGGGGACTCACTAACTGCCCCGCTATTCCGTTAAGGGGAATCCCCAGGCTGTAAATTGCGTGCGGGAAATATTTACGAGACAGACCTCTGCATTACAACGGCTATACAATGTGTGCACTTGCTAGCCGCTGCAAAAATGCAACAACATGCGCTTTGGCTATTCCGCTAGCCAACTAAACAACTGCCCGTTTTATAGGTCAGTCTGGGGATACATTTTGAGAGTAATGTGTTTTATTTTATATTTAAAAGCGACCAGCTCTGTGTAATGTTGTTGTGGATATGCTTACGTATGGTTATGGCACACTTCTAAATTCAAATATATTTTTTTCTCCAAACTGACTTCAATAGCTCGTTTGATAAAAGGTCATTTATTCTATAATTACCACAGAAACTTGACGTATAATATAGCCGGATGTTATGTTCTTAGACAAAAGTGTTTTGGGATTAAATATCGATCCCAAATGTTATTAAAAATCCTCCAACAAATTATAAAAGTATAAAACAAAATACTTTAATAGGTAGAAAGGTTGTCAACTCCTTTACGAAATTAAGGATGTCAGAGTATGAATTTGTGAAATGTTGTGTGTTGTAATTTTAATGTGACTGGCATGACTTTATTTATTTGTTGTTTGTACTTGTTTTATGGTCAATACTTAATTTAAAACTAATTTTCAAATATATAATGAGTAGTGTAGTGGAGAAAAACCTCATTTATGTAAGTTGCTGAAAATCCTACAAATCATTTTTTATAGTTTACATTTATTCCGGATCAAAGTTCCACAGCGTATAGGACTAGTACCAAGGAACTGAAGAAACAGCAAAAAGCAATAGCACCTAATTTTTTTTTTTTGTTAAAAGCAGTATAGCCAATGATAAAACAGAAAACAAAACGTTTCGGCTAGCCGCCAAGAGTTGATAAATTCTTTACATTCTTTGATAGAGTGTTTAACACATGAAAATAAAATGTAGTATTTATATGGGTTTAAGTATATTATTAGGGTCTGCCTTCACTCTGTCATGTTCATTTCAGTCCTTCCCTATAAATATTGCACTATAAATATTCCTAAACATATACCAAAATGGGCATTGTATATTAGTATCCGATTTAATTAAATTTATGGTTCACAATTTTGGTCATAGTGGCTTTCACATGAAAGGTAGATATATGCTGTCGCAGACTTTTATTTAGAATTACTTGAGACTAACAATCCCACGGTACATCATCTTTGTGTAACTCCAATGGTTTAGGCAGCGTACGCCAAGATACCCCACAAAGGGCAGATTTATTCCGATTTAATTGACGACAATTGATTTTCCGACAAAATTAAATAAAATCAATACAAATTGTAGGCTATATGTTACTCTGATGTATAACCTATATTACTGTAAAGTTTCATCCAAATCTGTCAAGTAGTTTTTTCGTGAAGGAGTAACAAACATTCTTACATCTATCCATACTTACAAACTTTCGCGGTAATAATATTAGTAGGATTGTTCCAAAATCCATATCCTTATTAATATAATAAATTTTAAAATAACTCTGTCTGTCTGTTACGCTTTCAAACCCATATAACAGAATGTTTATTTTGATACACTTTACACACCTTCGAGAACTTTATGGAAAATTTTAAGGAGTCAGATTTTTTTTTATTCCGGATAACAACAGCAATAAGTTAAGTCCAGTAGTTACATTAATGGTTACAATTTGTACCGATTAACGTTATCCGTTTACTAATACTACTTACTAAAGCTTTCAAAGTAGATTTAATATTTTTTTGATACAACAAAAGCTATCTAATCCTATTAATGTTATTATACGAAAATGTGTATAAATTTTATTATAGTCTGGAATAAAACATAGGCTTAACTTATTATCAACATGTCATGTCAGGCACACACCTAACTTTGAAATTAGAATTGCGTGTAGAATATGAACAACGGACCTCTCGTTCGAAAAACAAACGTTCAAATATTTTATTTACGCTTTATGACAAAGATTATAAATATAATAAATATAAATAAATAAATATCTTTGGACAACTCACACACGGCCATCTGAACCCAAACTAAGCGTTAACTTGTACTATGGTGATCAGATAACTGATAAACATACATATATACTTTTAAATACATACTTAAATAGATATTTCTATT
>DWJZ01003082.1:0-17830 GCA_018249125.1 Asbolis capucinus
GAACGAGCGGAACGTTATTTTATTAAGGCTGTATAAGATGCCATTAAATCGAAAGGGAGAAGAGCCGAGCGATGAAAAATTGTGAAAATAATACCACCCACACCAAAAACTCAGCAAGTTGTTTTTATCATTGAGTGAAATATTAATTTTGCCTTTTCTATTACATTGAGTACTATGAATTCAATAAAATTGTTATTGTTCAGTTCTTATATTTTACGATTATATTTTATAATTCTAAAATAAAAGTAGTTAAGTTACACGCTATTACATCGGCTGTCTGCTCTGAAAGTCCAACCGTTCTAAAGTCTAGGCGTAAAAATAGACAAATGGACAATAATTGAAAAAAATGCTATTTTGGTATATGTACATATGTGAAGGAAAATATCGTGAGAAAATATTGTTAGGAAACCGGCTCGCCTGAGAGTTCTCCATCAGTCCATGAAGTTCTCAAAGGTGTGTGAAGTTCAATCCGCACTTGGCTTGTACTTGTTTTGGACTATGGCCTGAACCAATCTCATTGTAAGCGAACCGAGCCCAGTACTGGGACAGTTAGGGGTTTCAATTATTAAAATGATCTATATCCGTATCCAGAAATTTGTATAACATCGCTGATACACATCTCCATGTATTCTGTGTCATACGTATAAACATACATATAGATATGTGTATATATAGGAGCGGTCTAAAAGCAGAACTGTGTTAAGAAGCGGACGTGACGGGAAATTAATGAATTGTGGCAAAATTAAATTGCTATACAGCCAGCACTTGTTGCAAATACAGAACTGTCCAAACTCTCTTATTCTGTGCAATTAATGTTCTACTAATATTACGCGAAAGTTTGTGAGGATGTATGGATGTTACTCCTTCACGCAAAAACTACTGAACGGATCCGAACGAAATTTGGTACAAGGATATATTATGATCTGAAATAATACATACGTAAGCCACTTTTATTGTACAAGGTTTGGCACGCAAAATTCTTAAGTGAGCTAACCTATGGTATTTGCCCACGCTTTTTTGGATTAAAGTTTTCTCCGAGACGTCATCGATGGCACATCGGAATTGATGGCAAATACCGCTGATCATGTCCGATGTCTAGGGGTATATAGCACAGCGGTAGAGAGATACCTGCTGACTAGACGAGCCAGTAGGAATGGAATACAATTTGAAAGAGAGGTCTTGCTGGAGCATACGATTCTCACACTTCGGGCAGTATCCGATTAGGGCGATGCCAATCTTGTGAGATTTAACGCCATTATAACGCAGACGGGTCTATTTACCGCTATAAGGGGCCCGTTTACCTTGGTTCCTACAATCCAGAATATATCCTTGGAATACAACGACCACCTTCAGCTGGGCGGTTCATTGAATACAAGGCTTGTAGCAGCTAGAAAGTTAGGCATTCCAGCAAAATATATATCGCAACAACTTATGGTTATACAAAGCACAGATTCGATCTTGTGTGGAGTTCTGCTGCCATATGTAGGATGGTGCTACCATATGCCATCTATCAGTATTGGATTCAATGGAGACGCGTGCTTAGAGGTCAATTGGTAACCTTAAATTTTAAACCAATCTCCAAAGACGCGAGTCCAGGTGGAGAGTTGCCATCTTCTCGGTATTCTACAGAATACATTTTGGAGTGTGCACAGGAATTACACAATTTAATTTGCCCATCACCATTCCGTTATGGAGAGAGCCGACGCATGGTATCAATACCTTCGTCGTAGACATTCCGCCAGTACGAACGTCGCTCTTTGCGTCCTTTTTAATTACGCGTACCGCGAAGGACTGGAGTAAGCTGCGAACGTCAGTGTTCCCGATTACAATGTGTCTTCAAGTTAAGGGTGAACAGGCTATTACTAAATTAGTACACTTTACTATCTAAGACCACATCTTCGCGTACTATCAGGTAAGATCGTGTTCAAGCATTCAATTATAGACTGAAAAAAAAGTTGGGTTTATGTATGTTGTTTTCGTAACCCGTGAAATTATATCGTAATTGCGTATACTTATTTTGTAGATTTGTATTTTACGAGTCGAAGCTTTATTCTACTATTTTCTAAATACAAATTCTGAAAATTCCTTTTTGTATGTGTAAAACTCAGAAGGAAAAGGAAATTCGAGGTGGACCGGAAATTGCGCCAACAATCCGTCGGCTTTAATTTACAGGTCCTAGTATGAAAGAGGTTTGCGAATAGTGAAAGGATAAATTGGTCTATAGTAAAAAAAGGTTCGTCGAAATAGCGAATGAAAAAACACGGACGAAGTCGCGGGAAAAAGCTAGTACACTATAATGTTGCATAACGACAACTGGTACAGACCAGAACTTCTTTTGTTACAATTAACAAAAATTCTATTATGAATAAGGCAAATAAATACCTATGACGCTTCATTGAATTAGTAATAGTGACGCATGTAACAGAATTACATATACAATTTACATATACTGCCACACCTACATACTTATATTACTTACCAAATTATAAATAAAAGTACGAAAATATAATATATAACTTATTTTTCCTTTTTTAACTAAATCCAATTTCACATTCATTTTACAGTTTTATTTGTAGTTGGCTGTATAGGTATAACCTAACACGTTTATTCTTTTCTGTTCGTTTACGAAATTCAAATTTAGAAAACAAATAGACTTTATGGCGTAAACCGAATACCGATGAATTTTAAATAAAAAAAAATAAAAAAAACATATGATCTGACAGTTGTGTAGGTAGATTTTGGGAGAATGCTCACCTGAGAAAGTTTCCTCATGATATTTTCCTTCCCCATGGCAAGTGATAATCAACTTCTGTTACGCACGCATTTGAAAATTGGAGACGTGCAGTATTTGAGCCTTCTTCCCTTCGAAAGACCAACGTTTAAACTGCTAGACGATCACTGCTATGCTCGTTAAAGTTAGTTAATTATAGTTTTCTACCTAGTCAAATTACAAACATGACTGGGTTTTGTATTGATCGTCGGCTACACTTTGAAATATATTGACTTACGAGTAGAGCGCCTGAAATAACTTGTGAGATTCTGCTAACAGACTAATAACTGCATCATTCAAGTAATGCTCGACAGTAAAATATTAATAACTTGCCTGTCCAAGAACCTGATTAAGCAAATGATATAACTGGGTATTTGTATACGGCTTAAACCATTGATGGCACATGAGTGAGTACGGGACTCTTCTCATACTGAGAAGGCCTAGAGCATCCACCACGCTCCAATGCGGATTGGTGGAGGGGTTAGTGGCCAGCCCAAGTTTTGGAAGTTCTTATACCGCCCGAAGTCCTCCGTCGTGGTTAAACGATTGCTATCTACTGACAACAACCGGGGGCGATGGCTTTACGTGCTCTCCGAAGCACGGAAGCGTTTATATATTTTTTTGACACTGGCGGTCACCCATCCTTCTACTGACCGCGCCCGCTGTTGCTTAATTTTTTTGATCGTTAACAATAGAAACAAGGCGCAGGGCTATGAACGCTTTTTTATATATGTACATATGTTGGTCCAGTACATTTTTAAACAGTGTAACGTCAAAATACGTACAAACAGTCTGTAATACGCTGAACGTTTGCACGCTAACCCTAGAAACGGCTGGTCCGATTTCAATGCTATGGTTGGATTTCATTATTAATAATAAAACAAAACAAGATATCAATAAGCAATATTTAATGTTAGTAAAAGGCCGGTTGGTCTAGTGGTTAGTGAACCTGACTGCTTCACCGAAGATTGTGGGTTCCATACCAATGGGCGAACGATTTGTATGTGTTTTTTGTATGCCCTTGGGTGGCGCCCTGGATAGTTTAGATTCATAAATCAGTCCGGCAGATGGCGCTGTAGTCGGTTGCTGTAATCTAGGTTATTTATATACATATACTGCAAATAAATTACTAATTTTGGTATTGGAAGTTCAGGGGAGGTTTAAAAGGTACAAAAAAGAAAAATGTTTTGCCTTGCGGTACAAAGTTCGCCGGTTCAGCTAGTAACAATATACAATACATACAGACGTCAATATATGGAATGTTTAATTCAATTTAAATTACGTAATTGCCTTTTCTAAATTCGTGAACCGTTTAAAAATATTTGACCAGATGTTCGAATTAGAATATTTTGTAAACAGCAAGGAAATATTAGTATAACTTTTAAGGAAATATTAGTATATTTTGAATACAAGCAAGTGTGTAGGTCTTACTGGGCTTGGCAGATATAGACCAGTAACAACCATTTATCTGCAGAGAGGAGATGATAAAAATATTACGTCAAAATTTGGTTTGTGCTAATAGCAAAATTATAATTGAAATTCAAGTCACAATAACAATTTTTTTCTGGTAACTGGCTTTTCCGAAGCAAAGCGAGGTTAGCTTTTTTTGATGTTTTTCTACATATTACTAGCTGACCCGGCAGACGTTGTCCTGCTCAATTAATTAAAACGTTTTGAATCAACTGTGCACATGAATCCTATGCACAGATTTTTTTTTTCGATAAGCTACAGAATTGTATAAAAATTTTGGGCTGTGTTTATGTATGTATATTTAATAATAAACGTATTTTAAAGACGACATAAAATCAAATCGGATCAGCAAGTACGCACAGTCAACCAGTCAAAATTCCTAAAAATCTGCGTTCTATTCTTTACTATAAGTCCCCAGTAAAAGTTTCTTCATGGATGTGTACTTTCGTCATTGACAAATGAAATGAACGACATATTATTTGTTTACTGTCAAATAAATTATTACTGGTGAGTTCAGAAATTATCTTAGAAGGTAGCGTCAATTTTTAGAGATATATATATATATATATATGACGAAATGACGAAAACGTCAATGACGAAAGTACACATCCATGAAGAAAAACTGCAATATATATATATATATATATATATATATATGCAACTGCAAAAAGAAATAATTGTTAATAAACCAAAATAAAGATATACTATAATTGAATGAGCATGCCACTGATCTTTAAAATATTCTTAGTCTATCTTCTTCCTTGCTTAATATATAATTTGTAACGAGTCCTATTTGATATTACGAATTGTTTTTTTTTCGTTATGGTATGTATGGTAAAATAATAATTCAATAATGATATTTTTTTTATCAATAAATAACATATTGTACTAAATTTTACCCTTCCCTGGAGTATAAAAAATCCAAAAATACAAAAATCTGCAAATTAGTTCAGCCGTTCTTGAGTAAGTAACTCGACTTTCTTTCATACTCGTATATATGTATGTTATAGACCAGCTTCCGCCTGCAACTTTGTCCGCGTCGAATAGTTACTTTGCGTTAACGCTAACTTTAACCCGCGACTTTGTTAATATAGGTGAGTACGTACTGGGTCTCATAATCTTATTTCATGCAGATGAAACTTTAACCGTTTAAGCAGCGCACGTAGCAGAAGCTCTCAATAGGAAAAAATCCCCCGATTTTGAAACATTCTTCATCGCTGCTCCGTTCCTATTGATCTTAGCGTGATGATATATAGCCTATAGCTTTTCTCGATAAATGGGCTATCTAACACTGAAAGAGTTTTTCAAATCGGACCACCAGTTCCTGAGATTAACGCGTTCAAACAAACAAACAAACTCTTCAGCTTTATAATATTAGTATAGATTTAGGATTAATGTTTGATATAAAATGAATTTTGAAAATACACACAAATATACATTTGGTACGCTTTATCTGACCTCAGACCAGGCGATTGGTATTTACTTATATTATTTTGTCTACAAATTCCTTACAGTTAACCCAACACAAACTGAACAAACAGTTATTTTAGTATTAAAACTGTTTGTCATGTCCCCACCTCTACCAGTTAAAACACGTTCTAGAAATTTAAAAAAATAATATGACAAAATGAAATTAAAAAAAAACTCTTTGTACTGTACAAGTGAAGACATTAATATGGTTTTGTTTATTCTGCGTGAATAAATACGAGATTAACTGAGTATAAAAATAAATTAGTAAAGAAATAAATATCTTTGGACAACTCACAGACGGCCAGCAGATCCTTAACTAAGTGTTAGCTTGTAGTATGGTGATAAGACAACTGATATACATACATATATGTATGTATATTTTTAAATACATACTTATATACATATTTTTACCTGGATGTAAACAGATGTACACAGTACACAGGTAAAACATTCCTGCTCATCACAGAAAAAAAATACCTAGGTGGGAATCAAACCCACGACCTTCAGTGTAGCAGTCAGGTTCACTAACCTCTACACTAACCGGCCTCTCAGAAAACTGAAAAATTATTTGGTAAAATATTTTTGGTCGTTAAAACATTAAACATATAATTTCAATATTACACACGACAATGTAATTTTTAGTCTTAGTTTAAACGGTAAAACCGACGCAGTCAGCTTATTCCAGTAATTTGCGGTAGGTATGCATGATGAAAGACAGGGTGAAGCCCATATTTAACGTAATTATTTTAATTTTCCCCAGAATATATAACGGAAGAGTATGTTAAGCATTCACTTATCGTGCTGACGTAGTTCAGTAATTGCTTTCGGGCAAAACCTCCTCTTTTATCGTCATTGCAACGCAGAACTGTCTCACTGCTGGGCGTGGGGCCCCACACGCCACGCCAGGTCCACCACGCTAGCCAAGTGTTCTAGATTACACACATCTTCGAGAAATTTATGGAAAACTCTGAGGAGAGCAGGTTTCCGCACGATTTTCTCTTTCACCGTAGCAAGTGATAATCAACTTCTGCTTTTTATATTCAATAAGTTTGCGCTTCACTACGAAACCACCTGATGGTAAGTGGCAACTTGGATTTTGAAGACATTTATGTTATAATCACATGGGAATACCGTCGCAAGCAAACTTATTCCACTCCTTCGCATTAGAAATGATAAAGGGATGACGTGAAACGCGGCGTTCGTACGGGCGGTGTGTTTACGACGAAGGGATGGATACCCGCCGTGCGCCGGCTCGTTCAATGGTGGAACGGGGATGGGGGAATTATCTCATGTAGTTTACTTCTTCGGAAAGCCCACGCCGCGGGATTTAAACCCAATGCCTCTATCACACCCATCCCCATTTTATTGGTATTCTCCTCCCTTAATTATGTGTTATAAATAAACATGCTCGAAACACAATTTTACTAATAGCGGCCACCCATTAAAATTCTAGCCACACCTACAGTTTGTTGGCCACTTGAGCTCGTGAACACACATAAAACATAGTACACCGGAGGTCATGGCGCTTACGTCAAAACCACCTCTGGTAAAGTGAAGCCTTTTGAGTCTTCTGGGAATTTATTAAATATTTAGGTCAAATATTTTGCGGATCCTGTCGTCACACGCCGTCCGAGAAAGAAAGTTTTATATTATAATTATGATCACAGAATGAGTTCGCGAATAGAATTTTCAACGGTGACTCGGTGTTTTCGAGTAAGTGGAGTGGGTCAATCTAAATACGAGTATATGAAAGGAATGAATCAGTGGCTATATGTATCTTAAGAAAAAGTTGTTATAACCATGTAAAATAAAAATGTATTTATTAATTTTAAAATTTCTTCTAATTAAGCTTTCTCAAAATATTTAAAAACACTAGCATCAATCATACAGTGACACATACAGTTTTATAACTGTATTGTTAACCGTTGAGGAACTCCCGTGTCTGGAACTAATCCTGAACGTAGTATCAGGCCATGTTTATCATAACAATGCTGTTATTAGGTCAGAAGATTTATGCAAGATTCCCGCTACGTGAGAGGAAATAGGTCTAATTAAGTTTGCAAGATTTGACCCATAACAAACAAATATGCTAACATACAAACATACACTGCAAGTTAAATAAAAGCTTATAATAAAAAGTTATTAGTACTTGTAGGCCTTAGACGAATTCGAATTTTGTTTTATTTATTTGTTTAAAACTTTATGCACTATACATAAAACTGTACAGATACAAAGGCGGATTTTATGCATACATCATTCTGTCCCGGCTAACGTTTGGATAGTTAAGAGGCATCGATGTGACGGCATGGATTGTAAATAAAATTGAATAAAAATTTGAACGAATACAAATACATATATAAATCGATAATATACATATTTTATATAAAAGATATATGAGTCTGACTATAACTCTCGAGGTAATGTGCTCGAAGTGTCCTGTAAAGTTATATCCTATGTTTTAATTCTTACTAGCTTCCGCCCGCGACTACGTCCGCGTGAACTGAAAAAAGGTTAAATTTGATAGTAAAATCCCCATTTACAAATACAAACAATCTGATAAATGAAGAACCACTACCGATTTTGTGCAAAGTTCACATAAACCATAACAAAGCCTAAACATTAGGTTTGGATAGGTGAGCCCGTTCTTGAGTTATAAAATTACAACGAAAAGTGGCATTGATTTTTATATACAATACACTAGCTGTACCCATTGCTTCGCTTACCCAATAAAATTGTTTTTTATTACCAGTAGACCAAAAAATCTCATAAAATTCTCATCCCGTATCCCAAGGGAATCCCGGTATAATAAGGAATAAAAAGTATCCTTAATATTAAGTATTCATTCCAAGAATAATCACTACATATAATATTAAGCGGAATTTAAGCACAAATCTATCTGTACCAGCGAGTCTTACCACATATTTATTTACATATAATTGATAAACGTATACTATATCTATGTATATGTAATTACGTCACACATTCGGAAAGGGTAATGTTATTTAAAATTAAAGCTGTGTCCTTAAATTACATCAGGTACTTTAATAAAATTACTATATATCAATTATTGTCTAAAACAACGAATATTTATTTTTACTAAACTATGCAGATGAAAAAATACTAACAGCACTAAATAATAATAATAAAAAAACCATTAGAATTCAAAATTTTTGTGCCTTAGTAAAAAAATATCGTATAAAAAAGCAATAAGAAAGAATGAACATAAGATAACTGTAAATTCACTTAACTAAATATCTTTGCTGCCAACTTCTACTAAATAAATAAGCTAAAATTACCTTGCTACCTAATAAATAAAATAATAAATACCTAGTTATTAATAACTAAATACATAAAAATTACATAATAATGAAAGCAGTAAATATGAACCTAGAAAAACGTTACAACAACGAATATTTCACCAAGCGGATTAGTAACAAAAAATTACGATATTCAAATTTCTGGAATAAGTGCAGCGAAATATACTTAATTCCAATTCGTTTTACAGGTTTTTGTGAAAGAAACGTTTATTGTCGCTTGTATTCCACGATTTGGAAAGTTTATTTTTTTTGCGTCCAAACAAAGAGAAAGGACTACCCTCCGGAGAAGCGCGGGTGGGAAATGAATGCTCATGCATACCAGCACAGCCGGCTGTACTGGTTACGTGGGACTCACGATAAACCTAGGTACATACCCACTAAACACCTGAGACTGGCTTTGGCCGAATGGCCTCTTAGCCTTCATCTGAGGCGACCCCGCTTGGAGAGACGGGGCGCAAGCGGTGCTCCCGACTGCAACACTAGCTAAACGATAAGGGCACAAGCGTCATCAGGAGTATGCACGTTGACAGGGTTAAGTAAGTCTGAGTCTCGGGCGGCCAGGAGGCGTTCTCAGTCAGACGAAAGGCTGTCGGGGGGTCCAAGAGGACGTTTCTGGGCCTATGTAGCAGATGACGTGTAGGGGATGGGGCTGTTTAGTCCGCTGCCTCCCTAATGAGTGGATTAGGGTGAGTTTCGGCAGATTGGAAGAATCTTTCCAAGAATTTTCTCATAGTTTCTTGGATAGTTGGGAGTTCTGTGACCCGCTGCAGGTCGGTATTCCGGACGTACCAAGGGGCGCCGGTTGCTCTGTGACGGAATTTATTATGGACTATTTGAATATTCTTGAGAATATTGGGAGCCGCATGGGCGAAGACAGGGGCGACGTAAAGCATAGCTCGTTGAATGCAAACCAAAAAGAGCGTTCGCTTGTTTCTAAGTGACATTTTACTGTGTTTTCCCAACATGCCGTTGAGTCTGCACATGTAGTAGCGGGCTGCTCCAGTCACCTTCCTAATGTGGGACTTAAAGGTGAGTCTGGAGTCGAGGATCTCTCCTGGGAGCCGCATTATAATTGTATAATAATAATTGTCATTTTAGTAATTTAATCAATGGTAAGGAAACGTGTGCGGGTCCTGATTTTCTAGAAAAAAAATCGATGATATATTTTTTTTACTTATTTCAACTGAATTTTTCATGGCATAGTTATTGTTTGATCGTTGTTTTATTAAATGTAATTAATAGGCATCACTTATAAAAGTAAACTTAATTTGACTCTTTTGTTTTTGATGTAATACGTGCAAGCTTATTGTTTTCGTTTTAGACAATGACTTCACTGTTGAACATGTGCAATGTCTTATCAGTCAATGAGTCAAAACGATAGTTAAAACTTAACTACTAGCGTGTGCGAATATACGTTATTGATGTCTTAGTAAAATAGTTTTTCTTTTGCATACCAAATAAATTTAATCTGACTTCTTCTTCAGTATCGTAGATGCGTGGAAGTTCTTCAGTATCCTACTTCCGTCATGTTGCCTCTGTTGAACACTGCCAGTTTCCCTGACGCGTATTAACGCGCGCGTAGCTTATTAACGCCGCAGCAAGGACTCTATGACTTGGTAGGTGACGCTGGTAGGAAAACACAGCTGATATTCTCTTCGTGCTTGCAAACAATTTCCGTTATTAAGCTCATAACAATAAATAATGTCAGCGTATTGTTCATTGCTCGTCATTGAAATTGAATAAAAATTACATGATATATTTAGAAGACTGCAGACTTTGTTACCTTTTCACGCCTAAGCTACAAAACCGAATTTTAATGAAAGGTACACAGGTAAAACTGAATTTGAAGAAAAACATATAGCTTAAAGTGCATCCCAAATGAACACAGAACTTTTTTACCTTACATAAGTTAGCGTTTGACTACGATCCCACCTGATGTTGATGCTTGTATAGATTTTTATTCTTTTGGTCGGTGAAGTTGACGACGAAGCATCAACAACGAACGTGGCTCTCATTTTACATTTATGTTTTTGATGGGATATCATTATTGATTTTGATGGGATATCAGGGCATGTAAAGCCATCGGGCCTAGTTATTGTTAGATAGCAATCGTTTGCTATGTCAGAGAGTCATTGGAGTAACGTGGTGAAGTATGCTCTATGCCTCCTCAGTATGGGGAGAGACCCGTGCTCATTAGTGGGCCATCGATGGATTGAAGCCAACCATCTAGTACTAAAGTAAAGACGAATCAAACGAGCCCAAACTCGTTGAGTATATATATTTTAATTACTGAGTTCCTTTGGTTATCTTCCAGCTCCATCCTCACATCCTGATAACTACATAGCACCGAAGTACTCGTTCAAGACGAATCAAACGAACCCAAATTCGATGGAATTATGTCCTTTAATTACTGAGTTCCTAACTGTTCCTCCTATGGCCCCCTTCCAGTGCCACCATTAGATCAGCTCGTCACTGTTCCTTGCATCTTGCGCACAGACCTCGTAGATGTAATCTTGTGTTAGCAACATAGTATGTGGTTCCTTTAATTCTGTTGTTATTGTCAAAAATTCTGTATGACAATATCATACTTTCAGCTGCATTCCGTTATATAGTTGAAGCACTATTCGGTGCTCCTACTGGGCAGAAATTTCGTTCTGTTATCACTGACAGACGTAAAATCCATAGGAAATTTAAATTAGAGTAAACCATCACCACCGAGAGCACTTTCAAGTTTAGATGTTCAGTTTGCTTAGTGCTTTGATAACATGTTTAGACGACGACGAAGTGGTGTAGAACAGATCAAATAGAGAGATCGCTAACAACGTGTGTAGTACCAGCTATAATCCACCACGCAGGCCAAGTACGGACTGGTATTTAAAACAAAACAAACTAAGACAATTTCAAGAAAATGTGTTTATTGCCGCTTGAAACTTTCATGAAATAAAAGTAACAGAAGCACAGAACAGAAATATTTGTATTCCTTTATCTGAATTCTGTGCCTGTTTAGTTAACTTTATAAAATCGGCTTCGTAATCACACCTTTCAGTCTTCCAGTCTATATCTACATCTACATAGGAATAAATTTCTTATCATTACTCAAAAGGACTATGAGTTTTTGGCAAAAAATTAAATAAGGTTTCTACAGATTCAAACAAGTTAGATTAAATTGGACACAAAGGACTTAGATAATTTGTGTTTTTGGAAAATTGTAACTACATTGAACTGACAAAATGTTAATCTATACATGCCACCAGTCCAGACTATTATTAGGAGGTTATTTGCGTCTGAGTAATAAACCATAGACGATAGTAACCGGCGGCTGGCGCGCGTACACCCGCCATTTGTGTTTGCTGTCAAAGAGCGTAATGTCTAATGTCGTAAAATCGTGAATAAATTTATGATTTGTGAAGCGCAATTTTGTAGATTTTGAAATTAGTTTATAAGTTTTTTTAATTTCTTCACAATGTCTAATTTGTCACTAGATAAAGAGTCATTTTACCGTCGCATGAAAAAGTTGTATACGGTGTGGAAGGTTGGTTGAAGAAAGTACAAGTGTAGGGTACATGCTTGGTCTCCGTTTTCTATATTTGATTCCCTTTGCAGGCTGCTGCTGCTGACCCGAAGACCGATGAAGCTTTGGCCAAAGTTGACTGTTTGGTTTCATGCGTTGGTGTAGACGAAGACACGCTTTACAGCAAATCAACAGCGTTGCAGGTTGAATTTATTTAGAATAATATGCGTATTCCGTGTTGGTAGTTCTTGATACTGGTAGTTGGAGGTGCGGCTATTGCGCATTAATAATGCAAGCGATGTAAAAAGTTTATTTGAGGATTCAATACAATAATATTTATACTAGACCACATGTTTTCTTTATTTCTAGACTTGGCTGTTTGGATATGAGTTACCAGATACAATAACAGTCCTCACAGAACAGAGCATGTGTTTTCTTGCTAGTAAAAAGAAGATAGAATTTCTAAGGCAAATTGAAAATGGTAAAGAAGATTCAGAGTTGCCCACAGTTAAATTACTTATTAGAGACAGAGTGAGTACTTGATCTAATGCTATTTACATATTTGAAAAATGATTGTGCAATGTGATCTATTATTAAGGTGATATTATGTATGTTATTCAACTATATAATGCTATTTGTATTGAATCACAACAGAATGACAAGGACAAAGAAAATTTCAGTAAGCTCATACAAGAGATTAAGAAATCAAAATCCGGTAAAAGTCTTGGAGTATTTATTAAAGACAATTATCCCGGTGAATTCTGTGAGAGTTGGAAAGCAGTGATGAAAGCTGAAAAATTTGAAAATGTGGATATAAGTTCATCAATAGCCATACTTATGGCTCCTAAGGAAGATCCAGAAATTATAACAATAAAGAAAGCATGTTTAGTTACAGTAGATGTTTTTACAAAGTATTTAAAAGATCAAATTATGGAGATTATAGACTCAGATAAGGTATGATTGATATTATATATTACATTAGTACAAAAAAAGAGAGGGCAGTTGCTAGGAACTGAAGGTGAGAGAGTTACCAGTAACTGCCTACTCTTCTCTTTGGTCTAAGATTTTAGACAGGATCAAGTTGTACACATGATTAACAAAATTGACAACTAATTAAACATCATATAATATATATTGCTATTGAGTGCTAGGTACACTCTTGATTGGTTATCCTGTTTACAATATTAATGGTCGCAAAAACTCACATAAATTGAAAAATAGACAAAATTTGTAAATATCTTTGTTATAGAATCATCATATTAGATTTCAGGCATAATTTGTATTAACTCCGAGTATAGTTTTTCTTGAAATATCTTTTATGTATCAGAAATCAATCTGAAACAGGTCTATATGTGTAGTATGCAGATAAAATTTGTATAAAATGTAACTCCCTCAACTATAAAATGTAAGAAAGGTATAAAAAATCATATTTTTTTGCAGAAAGTAAAACATTCAAAGCTTGCAGAGGGTGTGGAAGCTGCTATATCAGATAAAAAATATGTGACAGGTGTAGATACAAGCCAAGTTGATATGTGTTACCCCCCCATCATACAGTCCGGAGGAAACTACAGCCTTAAATTCAGTGCTGTGTCAGATAAAAATCATCTCCATTTTGGTGCAATTGTGTGTTCATTAGGTGCAAGATATAAGTCCTACTGCTCAAATATTGTCCGTACATTACTGGTAAATCCCACTGATGAAATTCAGAGTAATTATAATTTTCTGTTGAATGTGGAAGAAGAGGTGATGAAGAAATTAGTAGCTGGGACTAAACTGTCAGCAGTTTATGAGGCTGGGTTAGAGCTTGCTAAAAAAGAGAAACCCGATTTGGTTGAAAATCTTACAAAATCATTTGGGTGAGTTTTTCTGTATGTTGGAAACAATATAGAAAGTGGTTTTTCTTCTAAACATTGGTTGAAATTCATTCTATAGATCTATTTATTTATTTCGTACATACAATAAAACAAAAAGACAAAAAAATATTTTCTTTCTTGCAGTGCTGTTATATTTTACTTTGTGAAGACAATTTTCTTTAATCTGGATACTAATAATATTTATTACTTTTAGGTTCGCAATGGGTATAGAATTTCGCGAAAGTTCCATAGTCATTGGACCGAAAACATCGACTGTGGCAAAGAAAGGAATGGTATTCAATATCAACATTGGTCTCTCAAACCTCACTAATAGTGCTGCCACAGAGAAAGAAGGGAAGGTATGTATGCAAAGAGCTTCAATCCATTAATGATGCCCTACTGACCAAAGAAATTAAATTTTGAGTAATCCTGGAGAATGTGGACCATGTTGATCTAATACAAATTGGGGATGAGGTTAGTTGCCAATCCAAGTGTCTGAAGTTAATGGTGGAAAGTCTCTGACATAGTTTAACAATGACAACCTGGTCTGGTTGCTTTACTTTGCTCATGTTCTTGTCACCACCTACATATAACCCATCCTATTACCAACTGCGCCTACTGTTGTTGAACTTTTCCAATCACGTACAGTTAAAACAAGCAGTCATGGGAAAAGTTGGAAGAAGTTAGTCTTTAGCATCTGTATATAAGTTTTGCTGTAAGTTTTCCTATTAAGCGTTAAAATAAAATAAAATATTATGAATGCTCACTCCAAACTCTGAATTATAAATATTTCTTTGATATACTACGAGCCCTAGGCATTGTCTGAGATGTAAGAAATACTTTGGTTTTTGCATTACAAATTAGGTTTGGTTATAAAGACATGAATTTTCTGAATATTCCAGACATATGCCCTATTTATTGGAGACACAGTGCTGGTGAATGAGGAACAATCGGCGACATTATTGACTCAGTCTAAGAAGAAAATTAAGAATATTGGAATATTTCTAAAAGATGATGATGAGGATGAAGAGGAAGAAAAAGAAAACAAGACTGAAATACTTGGTGAGTAAATATATGTGTTATAGCCGTTTTCAATATCCTATCTATTGTTAAATAACCTGGTATCTGGTAATGGACAAAATATTACAGTTATAATAGTCATTGCTTTGGCTATTTATCTAGATTATGAATAGATAGATTACTGAAAACGGTTGTTTGTTGTTGCAGTAACTCTTTGGAATCATTTTGCTAAAAGCTAAATTTAATAAGCTATATTTCATTTTAAATAAGAGTTTGGTATTACATTAGAATAAGCTATATAAATAAATTTTTGTTGTTCAGTTATTAACCTGGTTATTTGTTGTTTTCAATAATAAATTAAAATGTTACATATTGTTTTACAAAAATAATGGTGATTTGATATATGAATACGCTATATAAATATGCTAATTGTATGCTATTTCATTTACATAATTTTATTTACTTACATGCAATCGTGGACCGATAGAAAATGGAGGTGAGTTTGTTGTTTTTGTATTGACAAATATCCCATATTGCATGTAATGTGCTTGGTTCGCATAAAATAGACTGTGAAGTTATTATTTTAATTATGCTTTTGTTTTTGTTACATGCTTGTGTTAAATTTTAACATTGCCTTTAATTTCACCATATAACAGTTCAACATATTATATGTCACTGAATATATTGGGATTAATTGTACAATGCTGTATCAATAATATATTATAATGCGGTATAGATATATGAAAAACTACTGATAACTTACTATCATTGTAGTACAAAATATTTCCTAATGTAATTTAACTAACAGAGGTATCAGTATTCAATAAGTTAATATTAATTAATAACAAAATATGCAATTACGAGCAGTAACACCCAAACACCTCCTTTCCTTATTAGAGGAGAACTGGGCCCAGCATTGGGATAGTTATCAATTGAAAGGATGACAATGAATGGGTATTACCTATAAGCAAAATTAATGAACAAATAATTGAATTTTTGTATGAAAAGGAATTAATTTGATAAAATTTTGGGTAATAGAACTCAAATAAATGAGCAGCACAATCTCACATATAGATCTAAATAGATAACGTAGATGATTTATAGAACTGAAGTGGTGTCAAGAGGAATTCCATGCAACACTTTACGAAGTACATATATTTGCATCTATTTCGATGTGTCTGCGATCATTCACCACAGGCCATACCACAGCATTATTATTGTAATGTTTTGATGCTATAACTACACAGTCTAGTGAATTTCAGGACGAGGCAAAAGAACAGCAGTGATCGAGTCAAAGTTGAGAACAGAACACTCTTCAGAGGAGAAGAGAAAGGAGCATCAAAGGGAGTTGGCGATAGCTTTGAATGAGAAGGCCAAGGAGCGCCTCGCGAGACAGTCCAGTGGGAAGGAGGGGGAGAAACTGAGAAAGAGTACTGTCTCTTATAAGAGTGTCAGTCAGATGCCAAGGGAGAATGAAGTCAAGGAGCTTAAGTTATATGTTGGTGAGTTATTGTTCAGGGAAATGTAAAATTTTTAATAAATACTACTAATTATATAAATGTAAAAATTGTGAAGATGGATGAGTGGATGTTTGTAGTCTCTTACGCAAAAACTCCTGAGCAGATCGGATTGAAACATTCATCAGTGTTAATAATCTGATATAATCTATCAAGATTATAGTCTAAAATAACACAGTGACACATTTTTTACACATTATAAGTTAATGCTTGACTAGAGTCCCACCTGATGGTAAGTGGCGATGTAGTCTTTGTAGTCACACACGGATATTTAATTAGAAAATAAATGATAGATAAGATAAGAAGATAGATAGCTGATGGGACAATTGAGAATCATATACATGTATGTAATATGTGTTCTAAATTTAGAGGCTGGTTGGTCTAGTAGTTAGTAAACCTGACTGCTACACCGATTCCCACTCTGGTCAAACTTTTCTATGATGAGCAGGAATGTTTGATCTGTGTAAATATCTATATAAGTATGTATTTAAAAATATATATTTGTATGTTTATCAGTTGTCTAATCACCAATCAATAATCATGTACAATTTTACGCTTAGTTTGGGGTCAGATGGCCGTGTGTGAGTTGTCCAAATATATAAAAAAAAACATCCTTTTATACAGTTATAGCAAATAAAGACCAGTGCTTAGTAGTGATGGGTTGAAGCCATTCAATTATATATTTTTTACAACTTTCTGTCATCATTTCTGCTTATTACAAGAAAGCTTTGTCCTGGGTAGGAATCAAACCCATGGCTCCTGGCTTAGCAGCGTCACTAACAAATATACCTCGGCCAAGATTGGAAAAAATAAGTGATAACTTTGTATGGTTAACATTCTTTTCAAATTGTGGCCAGGGTATAAACTATCAAACGTTTTTGATCAGAATTAAGTGCTCAACA
>DWJZ01003083.1:0-17829 GCA_018249125.1 Asbolis capucinus
TATAAGATTTGTTATGAATGTTGTATATGTTATGTTGTTGGTGTGTCTAATAAATAAATAAATAAATAAATAAATAAATGTCCTTGTATAAAAATGCTTACCATAATCTTTTAAACGGATACGTAAATAATTTGACTCCTTACACAAATATTATAATTTTGTTGAATTATCGCGGTAAAAATAGACTAACAAAGTAATCGGGTTATACTAATTGTACAAAAATCTATTATAATCGATGCAAATTTGAATGGGCATTTCGACCGTACAATTTAGTTAAGTTTGATGGAAATTTTTGCATACAAACTTGTCCAGTTTCATGGATTTTTTACCATACAAGTTTGTTAAGTTTGATGGAATTTTGAACATACAAACTTGTTAAGTTTCGGGAATTTTTGCCAAACAAATTTGTCAAATGTTAACCATAAAACCTCTAGATCGAATTTGGACTGTTTATAGTTATTGTATAATCTCTTAACACGATCCTCTTAGCCTAGTGGCTTGTGAATAATCGAATATAAGTAATAGTAAGGGTTAAAATTAAGTAGTAACAGCGTCCTAGGAAACTAGTGATAGCGTAATGGTTTCAGCTTTGGTCTTTTGAGTACGACAGGTTCGAATCCTGCGCGCATCTTTAGTTATCAAAAGAGATGTTGCTCATTGCTTTGAATCCACTGACGGCCCACTACCGAACAAGGGCCTTTCCACATATTGAGGAGGCCTGGAGCATCAACCACGCAGTAACAATGCGGATTGGTGAAGGAGTTAATGGCCAACGCGAGTCCGTAAGTTTTTATGCCGCACAAATGCCTCGGTTTTAGCTTGACGAGTGCTATGCAACCATAACAAACCAAACGACGTTTTTACCTGCTTATGAAATGATTGCCACTAGCGGTCACCCATCTTCCTACTGACCGCGCTCGTTGTTGCTTAACTTTTCGATCACCTACAATCGAAACAAGCCGGGTTACGAACGCTTTAAAATGGGCCATAATGGGTTAAAACCATCCACGTGTTCGGAACAACATACATGAATACACACATCGCAAGACAGATAGCCCCTCCAAGAATACTGGAATCTTTTATTCATGGTTCTTGAAGCGGGGAGTGCCACTGAGCAAAAACTTATTTGTTAAAACGTTTATGCGTTTCGCGAACACTGCTTAAACTTTCAAACGGTAAGTAATAACTTGAACTAGTTAAGTGTATTAGTTTTAGTTTAAGTTACTTATTTGCGTTTTCTTCAAACTTTCAAGTTGGATGTTTCTATTACGAGTTGAAGTTGATTAGACTGCAAGAGTTTTAAGCTTTTAAGCTTCATGCATATTCAGTTCTCTGTATGTATGGAAATGTTTCGTTTATTTAATTTTTTTTTCTACCTCTTCCTCTTTCTTCTCATGCTTGTCATCTTCCCGTTTTGTGTCATTCGTTCTGAAATCCTACTAATGTTAAAGTGGAAGTTTGGCAGATGTTTGGATATTTGGATGATTGGATGGTTGTATCACTTTCACGTACTCATCATTGATTGGATTAAGATGACACTGGCACCCAAATAGACCACACCCAGGAAAAGAATACAGGATACATTTTATCTCAACCTTAGGTTTCCCTGGGATAATTTGAAAATGTATATGTTTGGTTGTTTGTGTTTTCTATACGCCCTAACAGTTGAAAGGATAAAATTAAATTTGGCACACATATACGAGTCTGGGATAAAACACGCTAATTTTTATCAACAGAAACTAGAGTTGCATTAAAACTTGTTATCTTCGTCTAGTCTCGCAACCAAAATAAGTTTAAATACGTTGGTTTAATCAGTTTATTACAAAAAATGTAATCGTATTAAAATCTCCAAGTTACGTCGCTTAGTTAGTTGATTTTAAATTAAAACAAAAACATGAAATTTGTGTTCGTATTATTGTAATTACCAACCTTAGTCACCCCGTAGGAAATTAGTCGTAGAGCTGTAAGCATGCAATCTCGATATTAAGATAAAAACAACATTATTAAATGAAAAATGTAATAATGCTCTACGTATTTTAGTAGTTTTTAATTAAATTTAATTACAGTGATGATTGGTTTTAAAACTAGACATTTAATTATGCCCCGGTGCACATTCCTACGTGTCTACTCATCAACCATTTGTCCGATCGATATCACTTTGGTGCCAAAACCTTTTCCAGGGAATTCTGAACAAAGTTGCTAAAGACATCAGTGCTTTATCTCCTACCATTTCATAGCCTATAACGGACAAACAAACATTAATTTTTATTAAGATTAAGTTTATAAGCAAACTTTGTTAATATGAAATGTCGTGTAATCAACTAATAATATGAATGCGAAAGTTTTTGTAATTAAAATTATGGTACTAGGGTACCATATGAATGTTAGAACCTTTCGTAAAATAAATGACTTACATATGTGGTAATAATATTTTTAATTTTTGAATAAATAAATCTAAGTAATAATATAAAGAGGAAAGATTTGATAGTTTGGTTACGTATAAAAGGCTCCGAAAATGTTAGCGAAACAGATTTAAAAACTTTTTTTCCACTAAACTCCTATATTATCCTTCATTAACTATTTTCATGTTCATTTTCATATTGTGTGGGGTCCGGTTGAAACTTTCGATAATATAACGTAAGAAATAAATACAAAAATGTTTAAACCGGGTATGCTGCGGAAATTATTGACAATAGAGCAAAGTGATGTACCTACTACAGTTTTATAGAGGACATCAATATTTACAACTAAGTCCGCGATACCATACATCTAACTGTCACAGTTATGTAACAATAACTACTTTTCTCTGGTTTCAGGCTCTTCCTAAACAAAGCAAGGACAGTTTCTAGCAACCAATACAATTACAAAGCATTAGCACTATGTACATGTATATTGCAATCTATGAATGAATTCTTACATCAGTGACGGACATCTTGACATTTACATGAAATATATTACTTTCTGAGTTGAATCAATAACTATTATTATAGAAACGACCGTGCGACCGATGGAGCAGAAACCGGTATCTTACTTCCCATGATAATGACGTCAAAACACAATACTCACAGACACGCGTCCTTTTGCATATGAGCAAGCTATTGTGTACAAACAATTCTCAATCTGATCTATGAATGACGTCTCTTTGAGGTGTATTCACATGACGGCATCTTTGTTTTGGGTGCGATGAATAAAACATAACGAGGCATCGAATCCCTTTTTCGTGTCGAAAACATCTCCCTTAAAACCCTCTCCTTATAAGCAAATTGGGTAGTTTTGGACTTGCTCTACTACGTTTTACTGTTTTGACGGTTCGACGTTCTTGTTGTCATGAAATCAATCGATTTTCGGAAGAAAACATTGTTGAAATAAAATTCAACATCTAAGTAAATGAACGAAAGTGTCAAAAGATATTCTTAATGAATATATGTAGATATTGGAATATAATTTTCTGGTAAACAATATGCCTAAACGAACTAAATCGATTAACAAAATTTCTAAAATTGATACTTTATAAATGGGTTTGAAAGTTTGTGAGGATGGACGGATGAATGTTTGGTAGAGGACCAATTCACGCAAATACTACTGAACGGATTTGAGTAAAATTTGGCACAGATATAGATTAGTGTGGGATACCACATAGGCTACTTATCATCAACGTACAACGCAGGCGAACCCGCGGGCGGAAACGAGTGTTATAAATGAAATTTTACCGATGAACGACTGTAAAAATTTTACTCTGAATCTCGTCAAAATTGATGAACTAAATCGACGAATGTGTGTTGAAAATTTTAGCTCTACAAATATTTTCTAAACAAAATTCAAGAGCTTAATCCAACATCGAGTGTTAAATTTTTGATCTCTATAAATATTGGCAAAGAAATCCAAACTAAATCGATTAACGGGTTAAAAATTTTAACACTGCCGCACACAAGCGCAAGGATAAAAAGAAAAAAAAATAACATTTATTCTATCCATGTCAGTGTAGTATCGTTGAATGTCGATGGTGTGCGATAACCGGCGATTAAGTTAGTCAGCCGACGATTTAGTCAGTCGGCGATTTAGTTAGTCAGCCAGTGATTTCACGGGGCTCACAATAAAGTTACCGGTGCGTCGAGATTAAAAATCGAGCGACTCCCAGACAATGAAAATGTTTTTCCACGCGCAAGCCTTTCATACGCGCTTTGTTTGTGAAACGAAGTTTCCAGTTTTTCCTCTATGGGCTTCGTGATCCTCTTGGTTAAAATATTGTATAATGAATTTCCTGCTCTAATTTTGTTCGCTCAGACTCATTAAGCATTATTTTGGTCAATTGTAATATTCATTGCGTAAAAAATTGTTAATAGATTAATTTGTTGTTATTTTAGGTACGGAGCTTTTTGTAATTGTCATTTACTAGCTTTTTGTCACGACTATGTGTACATGGAACAGGTTTCATCCACATTGTTATGGGTTCACAGACCAAAATTTCAAAAACGCTAACCTAATATTCATATGTATGTATTTTATCAAACGTGCTTGTTCATTTACCGTTATTATTATTGCAAATTCTGTTCTCCCACAGCTGGGCTCAAGTCTTTTTCTCAATGTTAAGTGCCATCGTCCCCCATGTTGGCAAGAATCTCCAACCGATTTATGACCAAATCTTGGGCATGGGTCACTCATCACTGAGTGAGTAGTCTTAGACCATTTTCATATATAGTAGAGGCAGAAAGTAAGTCGACGCAAAATCCTATGCATGGCGGAAATAGAAAATAATTTCTTCACATGAATCAACAAAAACTTGCACGGACTCAACTAAAAGTTTTGCTGGTTTATAACACTATCAAACTGGAATTAACGTAGTTATAGTATTAATACTGTAGTTAATGTTGTAGTTCAAAACTTTTTGCGTAACGGGAGGATATGGTCGTACAAACTTTACGTTCACGGATGTTATTACAAAAATAATAATTTTCTATTTTTTATGATATAAGCAGGCAAGCGGTGGTTAAATTGGTAATGTGATCGACGTCCATGGACCTTACAAAATCCAGACCATTGTTACTAACACATTGTCTGCCAGGAAGTAAGCATTAGACCTCCGCACACGCGGGGAAGAGAAACAAACAAGGGAAGCAGTACAGTTCAAAAATTAAAATAAATTTTAATATTTAAGTGGGAATCTCATGCATAACCCTTCGTGCGCGAGTCCGACTGGCAGTTTATCGGTTTTTTTCATATTTTCTTTAGTATAAAACCCGTATAAATATAATTACAAACTTGTACTTCGTAATAAACAAAAACTTCGATATCCCAAACTTTGGGCAATCCCGTCCTCGGCATAACATAATTTCTTGGTATCTACTTAACTTACTTCGCATGGGTTTGATAGAGGTACCGCCGAACTTCTTAGTGAAGTTATGAGAAACTATAGTCAGAAATTAGCGTTGTCAAGTTGGCAGTGGAAGTGATTTGCTTTGAGTTTGTTAAACTATCAGTGTCAAGGAGTTTCCGTGCTATATTGTCGAAAGACTTGGTAGCGTGTGATACGGTTATTCACTTAACACCTCGGTAATGTTCTATACATCTTGTAATTATATGTAGGCGTGAAGAATATGTAATCGCCTAACTTACTTCGATCCTTGATGATGAACCGTTTAAGCAACATCGGGATTTTAGGAGAAGATAGCTGCCGTGCTTCTAAGAGCACGTGGAGAGATCGTCAGATAGCATTCGTTAAGTCAAAGATCTTTTTAATACTGACACTTATCTCCGGACTGGGATACTTATATACTGAGGCTGCTCTTGCTCTTTATAAAGTGCCCTGGCTGGCTATTCTTTTTTTCCTAAGGTCGACTGGTATAGAATGCTTCTAGCATTAAACCCATATGTTGTATCTCTTTACAGGGTATAATATAATTATAAATAAATAAATGAATAACAAACATATGTGTTTTGGTACAAATTGGTTACGATAACTTAGAAATACTTGCTTTTAAGCTCCATCGTAGTTAGAACCCGCAGGCAGTGTCAAATTCTAATGGCAGGCTCGTGTGATAGGCATGGAAACATGAGCTAACGATGAGCTCGAATGCTGGTTTATGAGTCTCTCGTCGACCAAAACGTTATTGGATAATATGACTGGCCCTGCAGCTTATTTGGTAGTGATGTAACCCTAACGAAATAGGTTTTATAGTGATGTAATCTACTATTCCCGACTGGCATACATTTAAGTAGCAGATGATGATTAAGTTTGTTGTCGAGTTATAGATGTTATTTGTGACTAGCTGACCTGGAAAACGTTGTAATAAAAATATCCTATAACCTTCCTCGGTAAATGGACTGTCAAACACAAAAAGAAACCCATAGTTCTAAAAATTTGCGCGTTCAAACAAACTAACAAGGGTGAAAGGAGGTGAAACAGGTTACACCTCACAAGGGAATGGAAAGGGTGGAAGTGAATCACGCGGACATCGTCGCAGGAAAAAGCTAGTAGTGTATAATTCTAACAGTCATGTAATAACATGGTTGTCTCGTAAAGTTACATACAATAATCTTAGAATAAGCTGTTACTAAGAACTAAACTTTATGTGGCTTTAACTTAAGCCAAAGTTTGTCAACTCTACATAACAAATGTTAAGCTTTTGGCACAATTTATGAGTTATAGCATGCTACGATTGTAAATTGAAATAAACTTGTACGAGAGACACGTACTAATGCTGCACTCGGACTTGCCATGTCTTGCCATGCCAATTTGTTGTGGAGGGGGGAAACTTCTAAAAGGTTCTAGGCACTTTGGGAGAAGTACCGGGGTATGTGCAACTTTTACCCATCTCCGGGATCTCTCAAGGAACAGGACCGGGGTCCTCTGCGCGCGATACCCCATTCGGGCCCGTCTCCAAGAATGACTACCCTACGACACTGTGTGCCTACAAACACACCGGACACCGGTGTTTCCAGATTCACTTGCTGGACGGTTCGGGCTAGCGATCCCGAAAGCACGTCCATCCCTATAACAACCTTTACACATAGTTCATTTTTATCAACACACCACGGTGGCGAGCCCTGCGCAGAAAGTAGTAAAAAATGTTAAATATCTGCGACTGTATAAATTTAAAAGTGATATTCAAAGTGTGTAATGTAACGGTTTTCTTAGTACCTTGACTATAAGGAGCTGGGACCAAAAGTGGGTGATTGACCAGAAAAGAAATAGTTATTGTGACATAACTGTAACAGAAGGATGGTAACGCGGTCTTATTTATATATATTGATGTCCTCTATTAAAATGTATTACATCATTTTGTTCCAATGTAAACAATATTTTTGAATGTTTTTATTTTCATTAGTGATAATGTATCCTACATTCTAATAATAAACTAATTTATCTAAAAGAATGTTTAAACCCGCTCAGTACTTTCGAAATCTATTCTCTTCAAAACAAACAATCAAATCTTTGTAATATTAGTATCATTCGAAATCAGTATTCACAGGCAGATTTTCAAGAATCCAGGCTATCAGGTATTCTGTCTCCATTTCCAGTAGATACAGCCGGCAGGTCAGCTTATCATGTCAATAAGGCCTTCACTTTAATCCTGTATAACAGAAAGGATTTACCCGTTTCTGAGTATTATTGGGGAAAATGAAACCTTCTTAATACAGATTATAAATAGAAACGAATAACTTTCAAAAATAAAAATAAAACCTGTTGTTTTGCAGTGGGAACCAATTAAATCATCGAAAATTAATTAAAATTAAGGTATTTTAAGAAAGCGATTTTTTAAGCATCGTGTTTTCACCAATTTTGAGTTTTTTCCTGTTAAAACTAAACACGTCTTAGGTTGTAAGGTGCACGGTTATACATAAACAAACTCCTGAAACAATTAAGTTAAAAATAATATGTCAAAATCCAATCAAATACATTCATAGTCAAACAAACACATAAATCTTATGTATACACTCGTCTTAATTTTCTAGACCAATTTGAATATTTTGCGGAAATAAATCGGGATAAGTCGAAAGACAGCCTTGTGCACATTGGGTATATACATATATTCTGTATATATTTATATTCTATATAATTTAAACATTATAGCGGCACAAAATCAACAACAACCCTAATTATTTTAATACACGATACGCTACGTAGACTTCATTATACCCACAAATGGTTAATGGAGTCAAATTAACAATACAGAAGATGGTCGTATCGCTAAAGAGCGATCTTATTATTTCTCCATGTCGTTAATCAGGTTTTTAGGTAACCAGTTATAGCTATATTAACTAAAGTCACATTGCAGCAATATATTCTTTTTGTACATTTTTAAAACTGGTAATTCCGACAGACATATGTATTTTATGGCTAACTTTTGACTTGTTGTATTTATTGTATTTATTAGGACGTATTGTGGTTATAGAAGAACTTTAAGTTACAAAAATTTGGCGTTCATAATTTAAAACTACTTACATAGTTATTATAAGTCAGTTATTTTTATCCTAGTTACTACTATTAAAATAAAAATTGGATAAAGATTTAGTTTTTTTTATAAAAGTTTTTTTTATAAAAAAGGCCTTAAGCACGGTCTTATTTCTGTGACAACTTTAAATACAACTGTCAAATATACATATTTAGAACTGGGGCCACAGGAGTGCCTCCGCCAAGTCGAGCAATCCTGCTAGTATTAGATAGCCCAGCCGTTGCCTTACCACAGTATTCATGGACGTGTCCAGCTCGTGGAGGTGCGAAAAGACATTTTATTTAGTGAAAGTGTAGTACCGCTGAACTATTATAATATTGTAGAGTAATTTCATAATAAATGACACCAATGTCAACTTTTAGTGTCATAATGTATAGAGAAATCTCACTTACATTAAAATTGTACAATTCCAATATAATATAATATAATTCAGTTTGTTTTCCCCTTATTCCTGTCCGTATTTCACAGCGACCGGTGGCTGATTGCCAAATCGAATCCTTTTGACACTTGCCTCCAAAGCCTTCCAAATCAAATTGTCTCGAGTGCTTTACGCTGAGGGAAATATTTGATAATTGAGCCAAGCAAATTGGTCGACTTTACCGCTCCGGTACGTAAATACGTTTTGACTTGATTATGGGTTATAATTTTCTTGGAAGTTTTAATTCGCGGTATTCCCTAAAATCCGAGTTGTTTATTATTGGAATCTAATCTAATCTGATTCGGATTATTTTAATGTTTTAAATGTACGGTGTTGTGTTAATTAAGGTACATAGGTTTAGTAATATAGAAATGGTAATATTAAATACCCGTTTATATTTAAAATACTTAGTACGCGATATTTTATTATTAATATAATCGATTATAATAATTTTTAACGGAACTTATCGTGGACCATGTACAATTGTATGTATATTATGCAATGTTACGGGTACTCATCATACGAGTATACATATGTTTTAACGCCGATATTTTGAACTAGTTCCATTGATGGAACCGGCTTCACTTTATGTAAACCCTTAAAAGTTACAAAGCTTAAAGTTAGTCAAGCTTAAAATCTATTTAATTAAACAAGTTGAAAAAATATCAAAAATGTAATCGTACAAAATATAATTATAGAATAATAAAAGCAACCGGTATCGGATATTGAGAAAATGTTTACTTTTTCATTTTTATTTGAATATCTTTGTGCTTGATGTAACAAATTTACAAATATAAAATGTATATAAAAATTACATGAGTCTTCTAAAAAAAGAATTATTGTATTTTTTGTTATATGCCTGAAATATGTAGACTCGTTACAAATAGGGTGCCATGTGCAGTATTTTGATACAAAAAAAGTAAAAAAATCAAACCGGTCTTAAAATGGTCATAACAATATATTATACATATGTGATCGGATTAACATTTGAGTAACAAGTTCTTGTTGAGGTTGACCCCAAGGTCAAGATTATAAAAATATGTCCAGGATGGAAAAATCGACAAATTGAGAATATTGTCCTAAATTTTCTTTGAAATTAAACAAAAATTTTCATTTGGAATTGTAATAGTCTACTTCTTTTCCCCATGTTTTAGTCATCCTCTTTCCTATTCTTCTGTCACCCGTCCTGAAACATCATCATTGCAGCCTATTACTGGGCTCGGGTCTCCTCTCATTGTGAGGGATACAGCCGATAGTCCACCACGCTGGCCAAGTGCGGATTGGTACACTTCACACACCTTTGAGAACTTTATGTGGAACTCTCAGGAGTGCAGGTTTCCTCACGATATTTTTCTTCAACGAAGCTGGTGATAATCAATTTCTGATATGCAGATAACTTTAAACACACTTCTGTGTGCTTGAGTACGATTCCACCTGATAGTAAGTGGTGATGTACGATTCGATGATTAAGCCTTCTAACTTGCTAGAGGTAAAAAGGTTACTCTTGACTTTTTGCTTACCGGACCTTTCTGGCCTCGAGCATCAACGCAAGTAAGATATGCCAAATGTTCAGCCTCTTCACATTTAGCGGTACACGATGCGTTTGTTGGCAACGCGTTGACAGTGCAAATTTCGTTAATGTCCTCAGGTAGCGGTACTCGCTTGCCATCAGCTGATCTGTCTGCCAGTCTTCCTACATGCTAAATGAAAAAACAGGATGTGAGTAAACATGTTTATCCTACTAGTATTATAAATATGAACGTTTTTGAAGATCATTTTAATGCAAACGGGTTTGTTTATTATTTTATTTTGCCGATATTTCAACCTAGTTACATGGGTCATGGTCAAGGCAAGATCGTGATAATAAACAATTCGTGAATACCCGTTTGCATTAAAATGTTTAGTATCCGCGACGATATTAGTCTAAAAACATATTTTTCAAGATCGTTGGATATTTGTCTTTCTTTCCCGAAGTGACCGTTGAATGGATTAAGGTGTAACTGGATACCCGGATGGACCACATCGAAGAAATGAACTGAAATGGAATAAATTTTATAATTAGGTATAAACGTGCACATCATACGGATTAAGATGAAACTTGGCACATAGATAGATTGTAGTGTGGAAAAACAGATAAGCTTCTTTTTAACAACGCTGGCGAAGCCGCACACAGAAATTAGCAGTATACATATATGAGTAGAGGGTGTATATTTCAATCTTGTTGTATAAATGCGTTAAAATGATTAATCACCGCAATATAATAACAAAACCGAAGGAAAATCTTGATACCGTGGTATTTGACGCAAATTAATAAATCTAATTTACTTACCTATATTAATTTTATTGGAAGATAGCTTTATGGATTTGCTGGCGGGAGCAGCGTGGTGTTCTACCACGGCTTTAGGCATATTTAATAACTAGCTTCGCCCCGCGGCTTCGTCAGCGTCACGTTGATAAACAGCAGCCTATGTGTTATTCAAACCTATAATCTATCCCTGTGCCAAATTTTCTCCAGATTGGTTCAGTAGTTTTTGCGTGAAAGAGCAACAAATATATATTCATCCGCTCATCCATCATTCCTCATACACTTTTGCTTTTATAATATGAGAAGGATGTAAGGAAGTGATGTTATAGTCCGAATTTTTTTGGATATGTACTAATCAGACAAATTAGAAATCAAAATACGCGTCAAATACAATAGTGGTGGTGCATACAAGTTACAAACTGTTCATAAAGTTAATCCAAAAGCTACAATAAATATTGATAAACATGTCGAAGTACCGGGAGAGTTAGATTACAACAATTTCGGATTACCGCGATTCCACTGCAATTGTAATGTTCCCTATTATCAGAGAGTTAAGGTAGAGAATCCCAAAGGAATATTACAATCCATAGTAATAAAATGAGAAGCTTCGGGATGGGTATTAGGTGTTTTATACAATTTAGTTTCTTTCGCGGTGTCGTTCGCTCTTCGTGATTTAGTTTAAAATAGGGTGAATTAGCTGCCAGATGGAACCCATTACATTGCCCGACCGGGAAGGTGCACTTCTATTTTAACCGTCGACGTGAACCAACTTACCCCCAGAGTGGATGCTTAAGCGGACAGCGTTGAAAAATTTATACAAAATGTTTTGTATACAAAATCTGCAGGCAGGAATGACTGAGTGCTGCAGATAGTTGATTATTACGTTTTTTATTAATTATTTTAAATATCGTGTATGTTATATTTAATTCTTACGGCTCAAGATTTTGGTGAGTTAAACTTATAACCGGTGATTTTTATAAAAAAAACGTGACATTGACTACCAGTTATGTGTTAACGGGATTTTTTAGGATGAAAAAAGCGAATTATATACATCTAATAGCTTTTTTCGCATGTAATTTTACAAAAAAAGTTTCTTTTCAGTTCGAAGAATTTACAATAACTTACGTTTATAATAAAAAAAAACGCTGAATTACTTCTTATTACAACAGCTATTTGCATTGAAAATCTCGTCAACATCGGTCCAACTGTTCCAGAGATTTGCCGAAAAATATAACAAACAAACAAAAAATTACAAAAAAAGTTGGGTACACATACAAATATAAACATTTAGTAAAAAGACATTATTTTAAAATTACAAATAGACATTTCTATTTTACATTTGTATAGACATTCACGGGATTATGTGAATAAGTACAAAGCCCTAAACGAAATACCCATTTAGTCATTCGCTTCATAAACTTTAACATCCCTGCTGAAGGTACGCGGGACCTAAAAGGTGCCTACAGGGTGTAACGGTGTAAACGCTAAAGGGTTTTAAAAATGTATCAACATTCTAATATTTTAAACAAAAACCGATGAAGTGCGTGTCAAGGCAGTCGCAAGGTGTTCTATAGCTGTCGTAACTCGTAAAATGTCGAGCCAATATAACCGGAATAGGTATTTTTTACGTTAAATAACTTAACCCTCGACTATGATACTATCAGGCAGCAATGAGTCTTCGATGTAAAAAGCGAAGCTTATTCACTCTCGTCTTGAAGAAATTCAGACTGTAGTAGAAGGGAACACTGACGGCATAAAAGATGAGGCGAAGCGTCGTTACTGGTGGGATATTCACGACGAAGAGATGGATGTCCACTGTGTCGGTCGTTCGATGATGGAACCGGGATAGGGGAATTAAATCATGCAATTCCTGAGCACACTCTCAAAAGTAGAAATCAAGACTGTAGAAATCCTGAAGATGTCTTCGTTCATTCAATAATCCATGTCATGTCAAGCAATAATTTATTTTATTCTACGTAAACAAAAAACAATTTTACCCCACAGGACGGAGAAATGACAAAAAAAGAGCCGCATATTACCAGTTGCCGCGACACTCTATGTATGTATTTCGAAAAGTAGTTATATTTTGTAATTTTATTGTACCACTGTTTTACCATAGTATATCCGTGCAAAATTACTACATTTTACTACGAAAGGTCTCTGTGCCAAAATGCTGATTTGAAATTAAAATATCAAATAATAAATTAATTAATAATCTCAGTTGATCTCGCTGAACAAAAGTTTCAAATTTATCAACCGAATCTTAAAATGTTCTCACAGATATTTTCGGTTCATCAATTCAATATGGTTTTGGCTTGGATCTCCTCTCATAATGTGAGCAGTACAGGCCATAGTCCACCACGCCAGCTAAGTGCGGATTGATAGCCTTCACATACCTTCGAGAACTTTAATCGGAATTTTCACGAGTGTAATTTTCCTCACGATGTTTTCATTCACCGCAACAAAGGATTTGAACCTAGGATCTCCGTCCTAGAGATCAACGTTTCAGCCACTACCTTATCACTGCTATAATTTCCAAATACATCTCAGTAATTATGTCACAGACTCACAGACCATAAAATTACGTAGATGTCAACGAAGTATCCAAAAATACCGATATCATTTGTTATGAGACAGCGAGTCTAAATAATAGGGTACCATTTTCATCCGAAATACATACCCGACATAAATTCATAATTTGACGCACACATCGTTCAAACAGAACGATTTAAATCAATTTATTTTCACCCTACACATATACAATATAGGGTGATCAATGTCAAACGTGGGGGTGTTCGATTGTAACCAAAACGATTGATGGCCGGTTCGATAATATTTTTTTGCCTTTTCCTTGACCCAATATCCAAAATTTATAAAGAAATGTATTATACGATAGTCGCTTCTAAGCAAGGGCTTTTTTGTTTGTAAATTTATTTAAATACCGAATAAAATAATTTGTATTCAAATCGGATCAGTCGTTTTTTAAAAAATATGTTACATCATTTCCGTTTCTGACGTAAACGCCCACTAACACACAAACAATAAATCTAAAAAATATCCATAAGGATTCAATTTAGAAACTCTCGGCAATTATTTCTCCCTTATATCTTCTATGTACAAACAGCGATCAGTTACAGATTTATTATATTACGACGATTAGTGATGGTTTTCCTTATATTATTTTTTATTGTTCCCTTTTATGTTTTGTAATAGATTTCGTATCTTATTATAGGTGAATGATTGTTATAGATTTGGAATTGGGACGGCCCTATGGTATGCTAGGGCGAGACCAGGCTTGTAAAGCAAGTAGTGCCGGGTTCGAATCTTATTTTTTTTTGATGATACACTACTACAGGTGTCTTCATATCTGATGTAGCCAAGCTCAACCACGCTACTTCCGTTCCTCTACTGAAGTATACACAAATATGTAGGTATAAGAATTACTATATCAGTTTGTTTATTTAAATTATGAATTGAAATTCTCGCAACTTACGGTTAAGCAATATTATACTTTTACCGTCAACTGAAAGCAGATTCTCTCGTTTAAATTTATTTGGACTAATGAGTAATTATCTCCCGTAATGTTAATTAAGTAGATAAATTAATTGTTCATTTTAAATCAAGAAGTCCATTGAACTTGACTGGAAATATTTCAGCGGATAAATTACAAATAGCGTTTATTTAACTAGAAATTGATCCATGTCGTCTATTCAAGGAACTTGGTAGGAGTCATCGATTCACGACCCGGGGGCTGTAAACAGCGCGTATGCCATTGCGTTGCGGCCCACACAGAACCCACGGCGCTACTTGGCGTCTCTTGTAATCCACCCAACGACGACACATGAAATGTGGCCCGCACCAATCTCAATAACATTTGTAGTTCTCATATTAGAAAAGGATGAAAACCCATGTTAAAGAATTCGTGACAAATATCGACTTAAAAGAACTTATTATTCATTTATTTTCTTTTATTGCTTTCATGGTTCATTAGGTATTCAAATCTTACAACATAGTACTCTTACATGTTTGAGCATGAATAAACCCCGTCAGGGCATTGCAACTTTGCGGACGACAGATATATCAGAACCATAAATTAAAAATAAAATTATAATATTTAAAAATAAAAAAAAAAGCAAATGTTATTCCGGGAATACTAAACAAATATACATATTATACATCCGTATGTAGGTATTTTAGTTCGTCCAAGGAATTCTTTGATATTACTTATCGGACTTCGACCATTTTTTATTCAATTACATCTACTTTAACTTTGGGAACAGTAACATTAACATCAAAATAGGTTCGGTAGTTTCTGGGACGTGTAACTGCCTAGATTATAGTTACGAGCTAGCGTAAAGCGTTAAAGGAAAATAAGCTTTATTTAAAATCACAAGCTTTTATTATAGAGGCCTAATACGAAGAAACAAAAAAAAATATTAACCTTCCAAAAGTCCAACCAAAAAGTCTGGAGCCAATCCTGAACGTAGTATCAGGTCATACTTATCACAAAAATGCATTTTCATCAGGACGAAGGGTTTATGCAAAATTTTAGCTTCATAGTGTAAGAGGAAATAGGTCTAATTAAGCTTCGATTGTAAGCGATTGAAAAAGTTATGGAACAGCGGACGCGGTCAGTTGGAGGATGGATGACCGCGAGTGACAAAATTTCATCAGCGCTTCCATGCTTTGGAAGACACAAACGCCATTGGTCCTATTTACTATCTTTCGTGTCGGAGGCCGGCATATTAACTGCCGTTACTTGGGTTGGCCATTAAGATCTCCACGAAACGATCAAAACGAAAACAATTTCGATACCATAATTAAAAATTATGAAATAATACTTTATAGGGCTTACTAATTCTAAGGCTTTCCTATCAGATATGGCAGCTTTTGACGCCGCTTGAATACCTTTGTCAATAAGGCCGTCAATTTATTATACCAATAATTTAAAAAGTATGAACTAAAGCAGTTAATATAATTATTTAAAAAAGTTAAGTAATGCTTTAATATGCCTTGTTAGGGACACTGAGTATTGGGCACTGAGTATTTTTTAACAAAAAATGTAACTCAATTACAAACGGAATTAAGAAATTTGTGCATATGTAGTATATTTTAGAATAGGAATTACCATATAACTGCCAAGTACGGATAATACTTTCGAGCCCGTGTATGTACTGTCGCGCGGTATATTTAAAAAGCACTCTTTTATACAAAAATAATATTAAATTATTTCCTAAGTATTTTAGTACCATTAAAATGTCATATATCACTATCTCGCATTATGTTATCAAAGTAACCTTAATAAGTTTCAATTAAATTCTAAGACTTACACACACGCAGAATACGTCAGATCACACCTAGTACAGACAGCTCACGTCAGACCACGATTTCCTGTAACTCACAAATACAACTGATAAAAGGGATACGACTCGGTTGGATTTGTTTGGCGAAACAGGATTAAACACTTATCCAAGCTCATTGTAGAGGCGAGGGTGCATCACGCACGTGTTGTCGGATTAATTGAATGCCCGCCCCCCGCGCGCCGCGCCGCCGCGAAACTACCTAAACAAACACCGAGGACATCTCTTCCTCATGTATTCGAGGGATTCTACTCACAAATCCTACCCTATGCATTATAGTTTTTTTTTCAACGATATATTTTTCATACGGTGTCTGCGGGACGGGCGCGGGCGGGACGAATGCGGGCCGCGGGGAGGGGCGGGGCGTGCGGCCTCTCGCGTTTAGTACAGCGCTCAGCAGGAGTGTCGAACGCTCGGCTTTGCAGTCGCCGACTTTAGTATTCTTCGTTTATTTTCTTTTCTATTCGTTTAATTTGTTGTCCACATCTTTCGGTGTACCTATCATGAAAATTTTCCTAGTCGCTCTGTGAGTTAAGAGCGTTAAAGTGTTCATTGGATTTTTATTTTGACAGTGTCACGTGCTAAATCGAATTATACCGGTTCCGGAGTTTTCAAGTGTTTATAACGACACGGCCTTCACTTACGGCAGGTAGAGCCGGTGAATCGTCAAAAGGTGCATAGTGTTTGGTTTTGCAAGTATATGGATGTGTTAAACTTCGGTGAACACAATTAATTAGTGTTTCTCCGGCGTGCAAGTTTTCCAGTCGTCGATTCAAAAGTTTATTCGGATTGACTGCAATTGGACTGTGGTCGGAAACTCGTGGAGTGTTTTAAGTGCAGTGAAGCCGGCAAAAGTGTTTGTAACTTGTAACATAACCTTATTCAAAAGAGGCGCGTGTACTCGGGCATGCGCAGTTTGGTGCACGGAATTAATTATTAAGTCTTGTAATTTTATAAACAAACCGCGTCTTGTGTTATTGTGTTCGTGGTGAGACGCTAACAAGGAGTGCACGAGTTATTGTGAAGTCGTGTGAGTGTTCAACGACAGTTTCTGCTTTTTTGGATTTCAAATCAAAATAACGTCTCTCACCTGTGGGATTTCGGTGTTTTACCTGCGCGCGCACGACACTTCTTTACAAAGGTGAGTTGCACGAAATATACTGTTTTATGTTAATTTTTGTGTCTCCAGAAGGTTCAAAATGGAATTTAGATGTAAGTAAAAGTTTTTTTGGTAAGTTTTTGTACATTCCGGTCGCGCTCTGGGGTTAAGTTGAATTCTTTTTTTGTTCCATA
>DWJZ01003084.1:0-17829 GCA_018249125.1 Asbolis capucinus
AAACAAATATACTAACATACTAATATACAAACATATTAATATACTTACATATTAATATACTGATATACAAACATACACTGCAAGTTAAATAAAAGCTTGTAAAAACCTTACTTCGAACCAACAAAATTTGGGTGTAATGTACATGTAACAGAAAATTAAAAACTTAACAGTAAAATAAACATATCACGATAAAACATGTGCAAGACAATCGTAGATAGACTAAAAATGATACAGAAAAATAGGAGGTATAACACACAATAGAGAATGAAGGTTGCATACAGAGGTTATAACGTTTACTTTATTTTTAGGAGATATTACAGGTAACGCAGCTCTTGAAACCTACAACATGCCCTAGCCATTACAAGTTACTTAAAAAATAGAAAACCAACAAGCTTGGGAGTGTTTTGCACTAAATTCCCATATAAGGTTCTAATTCCCGTCAACGGCAGTATCAGCATAAAAAGATAAGTCAGCGAAACGATAAACTAAGGTTCAACAGGATACAATGGAAAAAAAAAATATTTTTATAGAAACTCTCAACACAGCAGTAAACCCAGCATGAATGTTACCAACGACCTATGGGTATTCCATTTTAAAACCACTCATAGTTCAACCATTCACTGTTACTGGCTATTACATTCGTCTAAATGAATAACACTATTAAAACTGCCTGCAATAAATCAATCTATTTTCCACTTCCGCAATTGGTCAAACAGTTCCAGCTGATCGAAATCAAAGGAACGTATTAAATTACGCAAAATGGCATCCTCATTAGATCTTATTCCAGCGTTGGCAATAATCCCGGTGCCTGATCGCCTTGACCACGGTTGCCTCACCGCCTCGCCGCGCCGCTCGCTCGTAGGAAACGGAATTAATGCCATATACCACATTTTTGTCATAGCCCAAGTTGAATGACCAGTAACTCAGCTACATTCAAAAGTCTTCGAAACTGTTTTATTTATATATCGATTTAGTTTTCTTATTCTCTTGAGACATTTACGACCCTCCGATGCCTCTGTTGTTCCTCCGACGTCTGTTGTTCTGACTTCAGTTCGGTTGGCTGGAAGAAATCTATGTTAGAGTTAAGCTCGCTTTTATACTAATTGTCTTGTATGAACTGTCTTTTTTAAACGTGTACAATGATGCAGAAAATTAAATTAAACTGACCACAGCTAGAAATTTAAAAGAGAGCAAGTGAAATCAGGCAGAAAGTATAAACACTATTGGGCACTACATTTCATCATAAGGAGGATTATATTTTAACAACCAACAATTTTCCAATGAGTAATAAAGACAATCCATTATATATTTGTTGATAAATCACTGATATAGTCAATAACCAACTTAGAACAAACTACCAGAACTAGCAGAGCTTGTCCAGTACAGCATTGTGTACCGGCAGTATAACATGTCGCCAAATATGTAGGCTGTGTTGAGTGCACTGAAGATACAAATAATCCCATGCTGGTTTATCAGAGGATTGTAAAAAGCAGCATAAGTTAGATATAAAAATTGTATCAATTTGAATCTTTATTTGACACTCGTAATGCCGGCTACTGTCTTCTTGCGTGAATCATCAGCGTCAGCAAAAAATCATCATTTTTCAGTTCGAGAGTTACCTCATGCTGGTCATGCCTGTGAATATCATGCATGCTTATAAACTAATTCTACAATGAAAAATTCACAAACAATTATAATTCAAAGGAGAAACCATCGTAAACACATGCTTTAGTTATGCCCTAATATAAAGAAAAACACAATTTCATAACTGTACTGTTAACCGTTAAGGAGTTCCCTTGTCTGGAGACTATCTAACGTAGTATCAGGTCATTAATATCATAAAAATTCGTTATGATCAGGACGGAAAATTTACGCAAAATTTCGCTTCCGTAATTTAAGAGGAATTAAGCTTGCAAGATTTAACCCCCCCACAAACTAATACCCACAGCAGATTAAAAAAAGCTTGTTGAAATGGTGCCTTTTCAGAGTTGAACTTCTGACCTATAACGTTCAACTACATATCACAACATATTATTTTATTAAATTAACCATTTTGGCAAGTTAGTTATGTAATTACCGATCTGTTACAATATGTTTGTAGCTCTGACACCGTTTAACGAGCTTGTAGTAATGTCGTGAAAATTTTTATTTATTTCGTCAAATTCAAGGGCCACTTTATGTTTTTTTAATGTGAATACTTTAAATATTATTATTACTTACACTTAAGTTTTAATTTTATGAATTAGGTACAAGCGTTAATTGGCAAAGTTTCACAACAGCGAACGCGGCCGGTAGGAGGATAGGTGACTGGTAGTGACAAAGATTTTGTGAGCTACCGCGTTTTAAGTGAAGCTGTCGGCCCCTGTCGCTAACACGTATCGGAGGCCTTTAAACGGAAACTACGACCACTAGGGTTTTTTTTTACGTATCATAAGTTAATGCTTGACTATCCCACCTGATGGTAAATGGCCATGTGGTTCTAGATGGTAAAGCGCATTAACTTAGAAGAAGCCTATTCACTGTTGTCTTCAAACACCTACATTATATTCAAGCGGAAACACGGACGTTGATTGGCCACTAAGCCCTCCACCAGCAACGGGGTATGCTCTAGATCTCCTAAATCTCTCGGCGAGCCTTCAAAGTAGCAATTAACGGATTATATGCAATGTTGTTTAATTTTTAATATAAGACCTTGGTACATTTCTCAACCGGCACATTATAATGTCTTCCCGTGACGGCGGATAGTGCAGCAGGATGCGATGTAAAGAGGAATCCATTATAAATAATTGCACGTCGCTGTCGTAACTGCGTAAAGTTTGAGTATGCTGGAGTAGGTCAAGTCATGTCCAGTGGAAGACAATGTAGTAATTTCAATCCGAAACTGAACCATTTCCTGGGCTCGGGTCTCCTCTCACAATAAGAAATCCACCACCCTGGCCAAATACGGATTGGTAGACTTCACTTTCGAGAATTTTATGAAGATCTCCTAGGACACTCCGATTTTCTCCTTCACCAAAGCAAGTGATAATTAACTTGTAATACGCACATATCTTTGAAATAGGAGATGCGTGCCGGATTTGTACCCAGGCCCTCCAGTTTGAAGGACCAACTTTCATACCGTTAAAGTATCACTGCTTCTGAAATAGTAACATGTTAATACCCATACCATCAAAAACCCAACTAGATACAGCATCAAGACAGGAGACAGAAGAAAAATGAAAAGAAGGACTACTAATAAATTAAGAGAAAAACGAAGAGGTGTTGACACCATCTCTGTAATTCCCAGACTCAACAAATCAAAGTTTAGGAAACTGAAACCAGCTTACTTAAATTTTACCTTTCCTGATAAAACGACCGCTAGGAATTATCACGAAAATTTAACATTTCCATCGTTGGTTGCAGATACGCCCTAACCAAAAAACCGAGAAGAATAACTTCGTTATTATTTTAATAGCTAATTCTAATTTAAACAACAACCAGAACCCTGTGGCAAGTTGCGTCACACCGCTGCAATTGATTAAATTAAGGTTAATTACATCTAAGTTGCATTATTTTACTGGCAAGTGTTGAAACAATAATTGTAGATTCAGGTGATGACATTGTTATGTTATAAATACACCATAGCGTGTGCCAGTAGTATTAAATTTACCTTAATTTTTAGAGTTCCGTGTCATGACGGAGCTAATGGAAATCTTTTAAGATTAATTTATTGACAGTTGTTTTTGTCAAACCCCCCTTTTTTCTCGGGAAATCTCAAGTTGAAAAGACTATATCTGAATATATGTACATAGATCATTACAAACCTGAGTCTGCGATGCCAAAGAGCGTTAGGAAAACCTAGGTTTTAAGTTGCGGCAATCGAAAGTTAAGGCTTTATTTCCCTACTCGTTTATATTTACAATCAAAAGAGAATCAATACTTCATAAGCACTCTGTTTATCATCGAGCTGACATAAAAATTGGCAAGAAGTAAAGGAAAACAAAAACCAACTTTAAAAGCTCAGCAAAAAATTATCAATATGTATGCAACATATTAAATGTACTAGGGTACATTTCATCATTTCATCATCATTTTAGGAAAAGTGAAAAATAATAAAAAAAATATATATTGTATTAAACTGTTAAGTAATTATATTACACTTACGTAGTACAAATATTTAAAGGGCGCGCCTAATCCTACTACTTGTTATTTCCTCACGCTAAATCTACTGAACAGATCTGGATAAAATTTGACACAGACATAGGTTGCAGTCCAGCATAACACGCGGCTATTTTTAAATAACAAACAACGCGGATTAATTCGCGGGCGGCCTTTAGTTAATACTAAAGTTATTAACAACCGTATAGTTTAAGAATCTCTTATTTATTTGTCACCGTTTTCGTAATAACTTCCAAATAATTTTATAACAAAATGCTTTAGTATTACCACGTAGGCTTTCATCTCCTACTTTTATTTTATCTAAACGGGTTTCTTCTTTTCCGCAAATAAAAACAAGTAACCATCGTCTAAACAATTTTTCTAGCACTTCAACTGTATAATTCATTCTTTTTGTTGACAATTTTAGCCTCAAAATCGCTTCGAGTTTCTATTTACAAGTTTACTTATAGAGTAGGAAGGAGCATTCGAAAGTAATTTTCTAGACAATACAATACGACTAATGTACTAAAAGGGATCCACCTACCTCAATTCCGTAGAATGACGTATTCTCATAGGACGGCCCCGTGATATTAATATTCATTTTTAGTGCTAACACCAACCTCTAACTTCACTTCCAGAAACGTTAATATTTTTCTCAAACGGGATTTGTTCGACTCCGACCAGCGCTCGATCGCGAATAAGGAAACAAAGGAGGGTAGACTAAAAATAATAAATAATATTTATTAATTGCATATTTATTGCCAGAACTAAAATTATGTACTTTGACAACAAATTTAACTAAAAAGTTTTTATCCTCTTGTGACTTGTAATGTTTTTAACAGACTTCAAAAAAAGGAGGTAGTTATAATTTGTCAAAATTTTTTAATATCTGTCACCTCATAACTCTTTACTTTGTGGAATGATTTTGATAATTCTTTTTTTTAAATCGAAATCTGGTGCTTGTCATTTGGGCCTTTTTTGAGAGACGACGCGCAGTTTTTGAGTTATTCTTTCTTTTAATATTTTGGTTTTTGTTCTTTTTTGATTTTGATGATTCTTTTTTTATTCGAAAGGTAGTACTTGTCCTGTATTGTCATGTAACTTTTAGTGACATCTAATGAGTGGTTTTGAGTTATTAACTTTTTTATTGTTTTTTTTAATGTTCATCATAAACTGGGTTCCCTGATTTGGATGATTCTCTTCCCTTGTTTCTTTCTGTATTACTTTCTTTATTACTATTACTTCCTTCCAGGTAGTCAACGCGTTGGTACCACCTGGAGTTGTTATTGTCTATGGGCGGCGATGATAAACATTTGGTGACTCGACAGCTCGTTTGCCTGCGTATAACATAAAAAACCCTGTACCGGGACTGAACTCGGTAATCGAACTCAGGAACGCTCGCTTCACAGGCAGAGTCAATATCAACAAGACCGTTGGCTGAAAGCGCTTGTTTAGACACTATGAAGTAATAGTGTTGACTTTACCTATTAGTGATATATTACAAGTCACGAATTTCTACAGCAACTAAAGCTTATTTCCCTAGTCAGTTAGACTGTGGATTACTGGAACTATTCGCAAACCCTATTGCCTGAAATTTCTATAGCTCATGACCAAAATGCTGTGACCACTTTATTTTAATAAGATATTTCAGCCCCATCTGTGATGAGATACTGAAACTATTTGTATATCGGTTTGGTGCACATGAATTTAACGAATCCTAGATAGCACAGAAAAGATTAAGTGACTTTTAAATTTAATAATATTTTAATATAAATATGCATTTTTTCACATAAAACCTGTAAAATGGTTCTGTTCTATTTAGCTAATTAGAACTTAATTGTATGTGTAGGACACACATACACATACAAATACAGCACACTGTATAGTTTGTACAACAGTACACGTTGAATGTTGCCTTACAATATTATCATAGCAAAAACTACCAATATGGAAAAAGTATGCGATTTTTTTAAAGGCACAATTTTGAATCTAATGTATTTTTTGTATTTCCATTTGTAATTATTTTCTTTTTTTGTCATCATTACAACCTGTAACTGTCCTATTACTGACATCGAGTCTGCTGATGCAATAAATTGTTAGAGGCCATATTCACAGGCCAAGTTTGTGGACTTTCCACGCCTTTCAGAATTACGGAGTACTCTCAAGAGTGCATGTTTCCTCGATGTTTTCTTTCACCGAAGCAAAAAATAATTTCCTGGTAATAATAACACACTTTTTTTGATGTTTAGATATGCGGCAGTGGTTTTTTATTTTTAACTGTAAGCAATTGAAAATTTCTTATTTTCTTGTCTTGCTACGAATCTTTTTTTGAATCAGAAGTCAAATGACTTATCTTGTTTTCGGAAGCTCAAGAGTCAGTACTTTTTACAAACCGTTATTTTACTTGCATTGTATATTTTTGTATGTTACTTTGTCGGTTCGTTTAGGTCAAATCTTGCAAACTTTCTTAGAAGCATGATACGTACAGGATTGGCTTCATACGAGGGACCTCCTCAACGGTTAACATTATAGATATGAAATTTTGTGTTGGTTCGTATTAGGGCTCTATACTATTTAATTAAAGCTTCTGCTTTCAAATATTATGATACTTCTTATTAAACACTATCTGTAATATTTATTGGGACTGCTTTACCGGCTGGTTTATTTATTTATTCAAATATTAACTATTTTAAGTAATAATGTGTCACTGTTGCATTAAATTGTTTTCATTTAGACAACAATAAATACCAATCTCTAAAATTATAAAAGGTTAAACATAAACACTAATATGAATAAATATAACGCCTACATAAAATTAGTAGCAATTTCTCGCAGTGCGAGTATTGCTTTTCATTGCAGGAGCGAATTAGTAGTGTGAACGACGAATCTAATGCTCCTCAAGTCTATATCGATCACGCATAACATAGCATACACCATGCAGCCACAGTGTCGCGTACGACGGGCCCCGACGCGTCAATCACACACCGTCGGTTTTGAACGTCCCTGGCATACTGTCGGTGGCGTAGCATCACCAATTAAGTCGTACTTCGTTAATATACCGTCGGTGACATATTTGAGTCCTATAGCATTAGTCGCGTAAAGTCGTGTATAAATGGTGGTGTAGTCAGTCGCATATGGTAGTGAAACGTATAATCGCAAAATTATACCGGATTAAGAACTTATAAGAAATGTTATTAAATATATAATTAAGGTTTATAAATATTAAATAACTGGACAAACACATTTTTATGAAAATTTATTATTTAAACTTTGGCATTCAAACAAAATTATTATCAACATACAACACAATAACTTTATCTTACTTAACAAACTTATACTATTCGTTGTTAAACATAAGTAAACTTTATTCCCTTATTTCGTCTAAATATTGCCAAGTATTAGTGTTAATATTAATTTGTACAATATTCATTATAAGACTCGTCTCCTTTACTTTGCTGAACTTATTTAAAAAAGCACGTTCCTATTTTAAATTATTAAAATAAAAAGTGCACAAGACGTAAATTGATTGGCAACCCTGTTACTATCAACATTTTTTCTTTACGACATACAAAATGTAAGCATATGTTGAGGGTACAGAGTAAAATAAAGAAACTTATGTATAGGGTTGACAATATTAAAGATTCAGTCAAAACATAAACAAACAATCGTAATAATATTGTCTATCGATAGTTAATACAGTTTATAGACAAGTATTATTTTGTATCGATAGACTATACAATCAGTATTTGTATCGATTATAAACAAAATACTTTTTGTATTTTTATCGATTATAAATAAAAACACGTGAACGATACTGACGTTCAAAAATTTTATGTTCGGGACGAAAAAAAATGTAAACAGAAAATATTTTTTCTAAAATCTGTTGTCATCTGTTGTATCCTGATTCGACTTCGAGATCACGAAGATACTTCAGTGAAATTTTAACCTTAGTCCCAAAACAATAAGATGCAATTTAAGATCATTTTCAAAATCGATCTCTTAGTTTATCTACAGGAGTTTCTTATCTTTCAGGGTTTGGGCAGCAGTTGTTCCAAGGGGATTCCTTTAACGATCTTGTTAGCGGCATCAAGAAATATCTTAGCAACGGTCCTCTCGAGGTAAGGCTTCATGGTTTTAAGGAATTCTGCTCTGTTCTCGTGGATAGCCGTGTTAGTTGCGTCACCTGTGAACATATAGTGATAGGTTATCTGTGATTATCTGTGATAGGTTAATGGTTTAGATGTTGGTGTCCCGAACTGGGCTTGGGTTAAGATCCTGAGCGTACTTCAAATTTTCATAGTTATGTTCGTTCCATCCATCAGCCTTTAGATGTCCACTATTAGACGTAGATCTCTCCTAATTTCCGCCACTCTCACCGGTCCTGAGCCTTTGGTATCTAGCGGAGGCTGTGTTCTTCAGACCATCAGTCCACCTAGTCAGGGGGCACTTTTGTGTGTATTAGAAATTAATTATCACTCCCTTTGATGGAGGAAAATATTATGAAGACGTTTGAACTGAGATTTCCCCATAAAGTTCTCGAAGGTGTGTGAAATTTACCAATCCGAAGTTGGCCAGTGTGATGGACAAGGGCCTGATCATTATGAGAAAAAACCTACGCCTAGCAGTGTGACTGCTATGCGTTTTTATGATTATAACCTATGGTGCACAGACATGAATGACGGCTGAGAACAAAATTCTAGTAAGCCTTTTTCACGGTTTTAACCGTGGTAGCCTATTTATTGTCTTTTTGTATACTATTTAAGACCTGAACTTAGTATAGGAGCATCCAGATTTTCGAAATAGCCTATCCTGATTTTCGAAATAACAAATGAGCTGTAGTAAGTTGGGAGCAAACACATTGAAAATACCAAAAGTAACACGGATAAAAGATAGCAGGAGAAAGAAAAAAGATAATATCCAAAATATTAACTCTATCTCACCTAAAACCTTATCTCCGTTGAAGAGTCCTTCGAGTTTGATTCTGTAGTCCTTCACAGCGATCGCAATGTCCATGCTGGTGAACTTGAGGTAGTCTTGACCATCGCGGTTCACTATTTGAGACTTGATGACCAGTTCTGCTTCGCATTTTACTGAAAATACACAAAAAATAATTTGATTATCATTTGATACGGTGAAGGAAAACATCGTCAGGAAACCAGCACTTCCAAGAGTTTACCATAAAGTTCTCGAAAGCGTGTGAAATCCAACAATCCGCACTTGGCTAGTATGGTGGACCTGTACTCCTTACATTATGAGTGGAGACAAGAGTCCAGTAGTGGAATAGTTACGGGTTGCAATGATGACACAAAAACAAACGTAAATGAAACATTTAAAATACCAATAGCCTAAGGCGAAGAAACTTACTAAATTACGAAATGCCCAACTGTAAATAACTAATAACTAACCATATATAATGCTAGTAATAATCTATACTCCCTACTACCAATGTATATGTGAAAGCGTTTGTTTGTCTGCCTTTACGTCGAAACGAAACGACCGTTTTTTTACATTTTATAAGTTAATGCTTGACTACAATCCCGCCTCATGGTAAGTGGCGATGTAGTCTTAGATGGTAAGGCGCATTAACTTAGAAGCCTATTCACTCTTTTCTTAAAGACATCTACTTTATACTTGAGCGGAAACAGACGATGGCAACTTATTCCAATCCTTCGCGGTACAAAGGATGTGGCGAAGAGTGAAATATTTCTATATGCGGAGATTGTTGATGGTCTGGAGAGTGACATGGTCTACTTTTTATCATCATTGGTGCCATACGGGTGGAGTCGCGTTAGAACCCCAGTAATTTCACAATAATTTTGAAAACATTCCTTACACAAAGCTCTACCTACCACTATGTAGTAAATGCTAAGGGAAATTTCGCACTCAAAGGTCGAGGCGTAAATCCAAAGATATCAACCAAGTAACCCCTAGTTTCAAAAAAGTCTTGAATGGATCCGTGCTTCGAAGGGCACATCGACATCGGTCCCGGTTGCTATTTCAATTATTAAATTTAATTTTACACTGTGGTTAAATAGCAATCGTTAAAACATGTCGGAAGCCATTCTGCGGCATAAAACCTTCCAACACCTGGACCACCATCTTCACCAATCCGCATAGGAACGGCATTGTGAAGTATACTTTAATGGCCCTCAACAGGAGGAACCCGTATTCATAAGTACCATAAAGTTGAAGGCAAGCAAAATTGAATCGTTTAAATGAGAAAATAAGGTATATTTTCCTCACCAGCTTCAGCAACGAGTTTTCCTTCTCCAGTAATAGGTATGATAAGAATGCGTGTGTCCACCTTGTACTGGCCGTCGAGGTGTAGCCGAGGGAAGCGCACCTTCGCTGTGATATCCAGCGTGTTCACATCCACACTGGAAGTATCAAAATGTAAGGGGATATAAGGAGGAATTACCTAATGATGGAGGGGTAATACCATAAAATTGGGGCGTACTTCCGTGTTTCGGAAGGTACCTTAAGCGTTTATAAAGAGGAATGTTTTTTCGTTTGTTGTTTGTTATGAAAATAACGACTGGACCTATGTTGAAAAATTTTTCGCCAGTATTTACATCTAGTTTCTCCCCCGGTTACGACAGTCTTCCTCCATCATCAACCCCTTCTTTGGACCCCCCCTCCCCTCTCTTCACTTCCCCCTTTTTACTCTTGTAGTTTGTTTGTTATGGACAATCTCTAAAACGACTGGACCAATTATAAAAATTTTTTCGCCAATAAGTAACACTAGTTTTTTTCCGCGGGTACGTCAGCTCTCTCCTGTTTCTTCTGTTGGTTTAAAAGGGGGTGAGACCTTAAACCAAACCCCCCTTTTCGCTTCTATCTCTTCATCACCGCCATATTCTAGTCTACACCTATACCAAGTTTCATCATCATCGGTTCAGTAGTTCAGTAGTACTTTGGCATTAATAATATTAGCAACCATGGAATCTTAGAAGAGACATATGCATTATCCTGAAAAATAAAAAGGAGTTGTCCAGTTTCGGAGACGCGGTAGCGCCCCCGCCAAGTAGACTGTTTTTTCCAAACCACACCGCAGTCACTAGTCGAATATAATAACGTAATATTCCTATTTACGTGGAACTTACCTGACACTCTTGATGGTGAAGTTTCCAGCACCAGAAACCTTGACGTCTTTCCCTGAAGCTCGGAGAGGCACCAGATCGGTACCACTGATCGCCACTATCTACAAAGTTAACAATTAAATTAACTCCCAGTTTAAATATTTCGATAATCTATCTATTGCTTACAGTTGATAGGTATTACAAGTTCATATCAACACTTTTACCTTGCCCAAGATTCCAAAAGCACTTGACAAGTTTGTATATCAAAAATTATTTTCGAAATGTGGCCGAGGTATAAATGTTAACAAAAAACCTTCAATTCCAGATAATTACAAAAATCTATTCTTGAAATCTCCTACGGAGATATCCTATGTTAAATTTATACAAGTTCCTATACGTACACGTCGTAGTTAAGTTTGTGATACAAAGCAAAGGGATTTGAGTCTCGGGCAAGGCTCATGTTGTTACAATATTTGTTCTATAATGACGGATATTAATTTGTATTCATATTCATTCAATTTGTGTTACAGTGAATCATACTGGTGCAGTGAGTTTATTTATTTACTATAAACTGCCCTCGATAACCAGTTATCAGAAACAAGTAGTTATTGTGACAAATCTGAAACAGTTAGACATAGACGCGGGCTTATTTGTAGATATTGATGTCCCCTATAAAACTGTAGTACATCACTTTGCTCTATTGACAATCATTTCCGTAGCGTACACGATATAAGGTTTTTTTTGGTTTTCACGCATGGCATTACATTATCGAAGTTTTCTTACGGACCCCTAACGTTTTTGAAAATAATTTATAGCCTATGTCTATCAAGGATAATGTAGGAATCTAGATGTAAAAGAATTTTATTCTCCCCAAATAAACAAATCTTTCCTCTTTATAATATTAGTATGGATTTATGTATATACACAAGGTGACGAATTGTTTTGTCTTTCGGTGCTCTCAGAGGTACAAAGGTACAATGATTTCCGTTTTGACATTTTTCATGAAATTTTGATTGACGTCAAAAATTATTGAATTTTATTTACCGGAATTTTAACAAGTGAATAATCACGTCTAGGTGCAATGACCTTAAAAATTATAATTTCAAATTGCAATTAAGGAACTTGTAATCATATTTTTTACAAGCTTTTATTTAAGTTGCAGTGTATGTTTGTATATATTTGTTTGTTACGGGTCAAATCTTGCAAGCTTAATTAGACCCATTTCCTTACATTACAGAACTGAAATTTTGCATAAACCTCCCGTCCTGATGACAATCCATTTTTTTGATAAGCATGACATGATACTATGTTCAGGATTGGCTCCAGACAAGGAACTCCTCAACGGTCAATAACACAGTTATGAAATTTCGTGTATTTCTTTGTATTAGGAATCTATAGTTAAGGCTTGTGTTTTTAAATATTTTAATAAACCTTGTTATTCGTGAGCACCCTTTTCTGCTTTAAAAAAATTATATACTCTCGAAATTATTGAATTCTTTCAAGTCACATAATATCTTGTTTGTAAAAAAGAAATTAATTTCAGGTAGGTCTTGCTGCCAGCGTTCTAGGTACAATTTCCCAATAATATTTTTAGATAATAATTATTTTTCTTAATAATTATACTTATATATATAATTTCAATTTGTTTTTTTTTAAATTTTGTTTATAAACAGCTAACACATTTTAATTTTATAAGCGAAAACAAAATAATACCTGACTACAATTCAAACAAACAAAATACAATCAGAAAAAGTCTTAACAAAACGATACTTCCATCATTTTTTATAAGTTCCGCATACAAATGTCGATCAGTTACATTTTATTTAAATGAAGTTCTTTGTTTATATTAATATATAATAATGAGAGTACAAAAATAGTTAAAGATATAACGACCCAGGAAGCGACTAGTAAACCTTGAAACATAACTAAATGAACTGCAAAATTCGTTTCCGCACAGAACACTAAGACAGTCGTTCAAAACATATGACGTCAACAGCCATTTTATAAATGATTTTGAATATGAATTTTTAAAATCTAGCAAGCAGTAATTATTATAACTTTCCCCGTTAAACTAATCGGTTTAATCGTAGGTCTATCGAAAGGTACAGCCTTAGTTGAAAACCTCAGTAGACCTCTTATTGTCAAAATTGTGTCTATAAGAAGTTAAATTGTCACTTGCTTCGGTGCTTGCTTCGTTTTCATAGGCCGAAAATAATACAACAAATTCTATTTTTTATTGATCAAAATGCCTACTAATCTTCATGCTTATAGACAAACTTTTATCTCCTATTTCAACTCCTTCAAGCCTATTTTCGCGATATAAAGTAGCCTATGTTTATTCTTGAGTTCTATTCTACAGTTGTACCAATTTCTATCAAAATCGGTCCAGTTGTTTAAAAGTTAAAAAAGGAATAAGGAGACGGTTTACATGACTAAATACGTTGCTTTCGCATGTCCAATATAACTTAGTACTTTTTACGTAAGTTAAATTACCTCTGGTATGAAGAATGGTTCTATAGTGGGCACGTTCAGCTCAGGAATCCCCTGCACCAGCTGCGGCCGGATCGCCTCGATAGAGTCCCGCACGCACGCATTTATTGTGCTCTGATCCCTCTTGCATACCTTTATATATGAAGCTGGGAACAATAAAAGTTGATTATTAAATTACCAAAACACTTTTTTAATATCCATCCGAAGACTTAAATGTATACATATACAAAAAATGTAATACATTTATAAAATCTATACATATATATATAAATCAATGTTTGTTTGTTTATCCTTTATAGACTCAGAAGTCGTCGGACATCTTTAGGTGGCCCTGACATCTTTAGCAACTTTGTACAGAATTGTCTAGAAAAGGTTTTGGTACTAAAATCATATCGATCGGACACATGGTTGGTGAGTAGCAACGCGTGCCGGGTACAGCTAGTAAATTATAAAAATAGGTTCAGTAATTGAAGTCGTAAAACTATTTTTACAAGCTTTTATTTAACTTGTAATGTATGTTTGTCTATTAGTATGTTAGTATATTTGTTTGTGTACGGGTCAAATCTTGCAAGCTTAATTAGACCTACTTCCTCTTTCACTACGGCGTTGAAATTTTGCATACTGGTTCAGTTTCGATAACAATACATTTATATGATAAATATGAGCTGCTGCTATGCTCAGGATTGGCTCCAGACAAGAGAATTGTGTAACGGTTAACAATACGGTTATAAAATCATATGTTTCTCCGTATTACGGCTCTGTAATTAATGCTTCTTGTTTTAAATATTTTTAATAGGACTTGTTTACTTCATTTTACATATAGATTTATGATTACCCACATAAATAGAAAAGGAGGCATGTTGCGGTCAACCATAACTAGTTCCTCTAGCTGATGAATATTCAACCTAAACGGGTTATATAGCAATTCAACAATGAAGTAAAACACTTTAGCATTGTCTAGAAATGATATATAGCAACCTTCATGTTACCGACCTGAAATTTTACGTATTCAGCCTCTAAGACTCTAACATTTTAAATACCGAATATAATGAAGATAACTACAAACTCACTATTCGACTATTTGAACACATTTTCAATTTACTAAACTATAAAAAAATAAACTGTAATCATTAACTGTACTTAATTTAATATAATACACATTACTAAGAATAGGTCAAAATCAGATGTCGGTTCAGTTTTACTGGTACCTACATGACGAGCACCAGCCTCCGAATATTTAAAATCGATACACCCAGTAAGAAGTTATTAGGTAACATAGAAAATATTGCTGTCAATTTCAGAACCTCCAAATTTTTTTGAAGGCAATAAAAAAGTAAAAAATATTTTTACAAATAACAAATCCTAAAATACTCTTAATAAGTTTGAAATAAGAATAATCTAATCAACAACAAATAAAAAATAAATATTAATTAATTAAATATATGTTTATTATACAGGGTGTTCGGCAGAACGTTAAACATACGTTAATGGGGCATCCTTCATTAATCTGCTACCTAAGCGACACAAAAAAAAATTTAGCTCCCAAGTTTTTTTTATGATTTTTTTAATATTTCGAAATTTTATCATTTTCATATATTTAAATCCCTTTAAAAAAATGAGCATATCGAAAAAACCATTTTACTATTACAATTTTTACATTTTCCACTTCCCTTTTAAGTTCTACAACAAATAAAAAAGTTAATTTAAAAGAAGCCATACTAACCGATGCAATTACTCGTTATTACTGCTAAGAATATCGTTAGTACTAAGATACGGTTTATGATAATGATAATAAAGTCATCCTCTGTCTATATTTATGGATCCTCTGTCTATATTTATGGATAATCACTAGAAATCAAGAAGAAGGTACTAATTTTGTGCTAGGTATTATTTCAAATTAATTATACTATTACTAACAACAATAATGTATAATTTCCTCAACAAAACGTGATCTTAGAGCAGTATTAATTTAAAATTTTAATGAATTTCTTTTTATAGGCACACAGGAGTGATAGCTTAGTGGTGTGAACATTGGTCTCTCGGACGCAGAGGTGCTGGGTTCAAATACTGCATTGTAATTTTACAAGTACAGACTATAAAAGCATTGTGACTAACAAAGTTCCGTTTTTTCTATAAGTATGGAACCTATCTATATTAATATTATACAGCTGAAGAATTTGAACACAAAATTGTTCAATCGCTAATCTCAGGAACTACCAGGCCAAATAAAAAAATCTTTTAGCGTTGGACAGTCTATTTACCAGGACCGGGTTAGAGGATATTTTCTATCCCAAAAACCGGTTTTATTCTCACGGGAATAAAGCTTAAAGTCAATATTTATATGTCAGCTCAACGTTAGCCAGACCTCTGAATCAAAACATTTATGTATATTTTTAGAGCGATACGATATTAGTCTAATATATTAAATAATTAGTAACCAGTAAAATATTTAGCTATTAAATAATCTTTACTGGCCGAGAAGACATCCATTTGTTATTATGACAATTATTATCCCATTTATGACGACAAACTTTACAGATAAAATCAAATGTCACTCCTTAATTATATAACTAATTTATTCGAGATTAACTAATTTATTCACGACTACAAAAAAATAATTTATTTCTTATCAGTTAGATTTATGAAGAGTAATTTTAAAATAGTATCTACTATTTATTTTTATTTAGTATCTACTATAATTGTACTATCTTCTTCTATATCTATTTCTGCATCAATTTATATCAGGTCCTAGATAAGAATTTTTGGAATTGACATATATATGTATTTTTATTTGATAAATTTAATACATCACCATTGCAACGTACATCAACATGGGATCTAATACTTTTATGAATGCCCCAGCAATATATGTTTTTAAACGATCTGTTATAATTGCTGTGATACTGTTCATTTATAATGAAATCATCATCAAACACATAGATATCTATATATTAATACGTGAAATAAAAACTTCGAACCCATAATGACACAGACGGATGACTGTGAAATTGGCACGTTAAAGTTTACCCGCAGAAGTGCACAAAATTAATAAATATAAAAATTGCACTGAAACTACATTAGATTTACAAATAAAAACATTACATAAACTACCATGCATTCTTTACTCACTAACGTTTGAAAACTTCAATACCGTCAAGAACAATTAAGTTCTATTTAATTTACGATTGAATTACCACCGCAGACATAATCTCTAGTCCATAAATTAATCTTGTATAAACTGACAAACAAGATGTAGGTAGAAGAATCAACAAATTGCATGTATTATGATAATAAGACAGATGTAAATAACATTATAAATAAACAGATACAAGAAAATTACTAATGCGGATAAAATAACAATGGACAAGTACCTCACACTTAAAAGGAAATATCTTTAATCGTTCGATCATTCATAAGATATTTGCATTAATTGCTTAGACTAATTCATAGGATTCTAGGGTCTGACCGCAGCATCGCCCGCGTGGAATGTTGATGAAAAGTTACCTGTGAATAACACACAGACTACGGTCTATCTGTGCGTCATGTTTCATTCGGATCCATTGACCAGTTTTCGCATGAGAAAGGAACAATCAATTCCATCGAGCCTTCCTAACAAACTTTCGAATTTATAATATTAAAAGAAATTAGAATTATTCTCTATCTAGGCAATATAAATTTGAACATTATTATATATTGAAATACTTCCTAACAAAGGAAAGATTTTGAATACAATAAGAATTTTCTATAGATATTGTAAGTGTGAATAAAAACTTTTACCGTATCTTGAAAAATGACACTAGATTCTTTTCATGTTCCGGCCCCTACCCTAATTAGTCAACCATCTCTTTCATTCATCAAATCCAAATTTAAATAATTAATTAATCCTCTATTAAATCTTTATTTGATTACTTTTCTGTTACGCTAGGTAACTTTTTCTGGACAGTAGACAAGTTTTTCTAAACGGTAGATATTTTTTTCTTGACGCTAGGTAACTTTTTCTGAAACCTAGATAACTTTTTCTTGACACTAAACTATCGTGCGGCATGTATTTTTTTAGTTTGATACAATATTTTTTTTAAAAGTCAATTTAATTATAAAAATTTAAATATTGTTTATTTACTAC